>KN885940.1:14383-30397 GCA_000934455.1 Apostichopus parvimensis | reverse complement strand
TGGCTCATTGGCTCATTGGCTCATTGGCTCATTGGCTCATTGGCTCATTGGCTCATTGGCTCATTGGCTCATTGGCTCATTGGCTCATTGGCTCAGTGTGTGATTGTCCAGTTGGCACATTGGCTGCGTGTGTGATTGTCTGTGCGTCTGATTGATTGTCTGCGCGTCTGGTTGCTATGTCTGCGCGTCTGATTGATCATTTAAAACAGCTTATAAACATGACTAAATTGTTAATTGTGAATGAGGTACGTAAGTGTGTATACAGTGTTACGTTGCGAATCAAGCTTTCAACTGCAAAAGAAGGGTTACAAATCCATATACAGGCTAGACTGTCTACGTACTGGGATGAGTATACGAAACCGGAACCAGACCAAACGGAAAGACTGCTGAGACTGTTTCCAAACTGTTGGGAACACCCGATGTGTAACCTATTTAGAAGGTATCAATGGAACTAACTCCTCGCCAGGTCCTACGGGACGAAAAGAGGGCATGGGCAGGGCCTCGGGGGGCAGTTCCCCAGGCGCTCAACCATGATTTCTTTTTTCTTTTAATCTTTTGCGATTCAAAATCAACCATGTGAGAAGGTAATTAGGTGCACATGTGTACAATATGGCGGTAACATGGCGCAAAGTGCACAATTTCTATGGCGGAAAGTACCGATGGTGGAATAACACGGTCACTGGCACTGTACTGTTGTTTGAAAGACACACCACGGTAATCATTTTAAAGTAGTCCCAGATTTTAATTAGTGCATATGGTGCACTGTATCTGTTTTTTATCTTTTTTGTATCTTTTCTTTTTAACTTTGCCTTCCAGATTTTAATATGCCCATCCGCAATATCTGCATGACGTATTTAAGCTAGTCGTTGCTGTGTTAAGGTTTAATGTACATTGCAAAATTTGTAATTTCCAGAAGACAATACAAAATGATTAAACAAAGCAAACAACTGATAATTGTATATTATGTAGATAAAAAACCTGCAAAGTAGTTGTTGAAAAGAATCTGAAATATGACACATTTTTCTAAGATCTATATGTACTATGGTTGTTCGCAGGTGACTGACGTTTGCTAGGTAAATCCTATTCTTCATGGAATGAATCACAGTAGGCTATGTGATCTGATATATGTCCATGATGCATGCATGGTCTTTTAAGCCTTTCCTATCCTTTTATAACCTGAGGCTCAAATTGTTACACGCTTCAAAACTTTTAAAATATTCATAATGGTTTTACTCTATACTCTTCAAACTTGTTATTTTCCACTCTGAATACATGGTTTGTACATTATAAACTAGTTCAACAAGTACGTCTTGATCTCTATTGCCATGACGATTTCACTCTCTGATATTTTCCGACACATATTTCGTAATAGCGCCATAAATTTGTAATTGTATGCCATGTCTTCGCTGTAATATTGTTCTGTTCAATTGTACGTCCAACAGAACATTTTGCAGGAAGTTCCACGAAGATACCGGTTGCTGCTCGTAATATATAGATTAAATTCTGTAACCCGCCTACTCATTATTGTAGTGCGCGTGCGCGCTTCAAAATTGGCATTACTGGCAAGTGAATGATGCCTACATGACTGAACGTTGAAACGTAAAGTTTCAAATAGTCCCTGTACATATGCAGTTTCAGAGGCTAGCTGCATAGCGAACTTATTCTAAGCCTGTCACGGCGCTCGCAAGCGTCCTCACTTTGTAGTTACCTACATGAATACTCCCTGGTGTGTTGTCCGATCAAAAAAATAACATGAACAATCGGTATGTTCTACCTGTAATACTGCAAGCACTCTATCCCCAGTACAGTGAAAATTGGCGATAAACACAAAGGAGATACCGACGCAAAAATGAAAGATATCAGCAAACATTTCGAAAATACTTTTGACTGCAATATCCCAGATCCCAAACCAACCTTGTTTCCAGAAAAACTAAACACGCCCTTTGATGAAGATGAAATGAAACGAGCAGTCTCATCCTTAAAATATAATAAAACTCCAGTTTGTGACAAGGTCACAGCCGAACATCTCAAATATGCCCCAGGCACACACAAACACATAGCAAATATCTTAAATAGTATAGCCGAATCAGGAGATTTCCCAATTGAAATTAAACAAGGAATCCTAACTCCTATCCAAAAACCGGGAAAGACTAAAGGTCCACCAGAAAACTTAAGACCAGTCATTTTATTATCAACACTAAGGAAAATTCTTGCGATTTGTGTGGCCAGGAGGATTCGTCCGTTAATTGATTAGCATATCCTCCCCATTACCCAGACTGCCTACACTTCAGGACGTTGCACAGCTGTACTCGTCTTCGCTTTTAAAGTGCTAGCAGAAAAAGCTATAACATGTGTAGTTTACACTATAAATCTATTGATGCTAGATATGAGCGAGTCGTTTGACACAATTCAAAGAGGATCCTTGCTTAATGACCTAGAAAAGGCTCTTGACAACGACGAACTTCACCTGATATCACTGCTAATCGATAACGTCTCCTACACCGTCAAACTAGAGGGCAAACTCGGACTTCCTTTTAACACTAACATTGGTTCAACACAAGGAGACAGTGCAAGCGCACTATTTTTTATAACTTATCTAACCAACTCTTTGAAACCAGATGATAATGATATCGATGCAGTTATCCAGCCATCTCAGTTAGTTGATCATGATTACAGCACAACCACCACCAACTCTTTTTTTCACAGTAGACCAACAATACGCTGATGATATCTCTTGGGCATCAACTGGTCAGCATATACTGCAAGATACCGAAAAACCAGTTTCTGAGAAACTGGCAGGAAGGAATCTGAAAATAAATTGCACAAAAACTGAGAAATTTTCAATCACAAGAAAAGGAAATGAAACTTGGAAGAAGTGTAAATTTGGAAGCTTGCTGGAAACCAAGGAAGATATTAACCGAAGAACTGGTATAACCAACGGTGCTTTCAACACACAGTCAAGTATTTTCAAAAGCAAAAACATAAGCCGAAACATAAAGCTTAGGATTTTCGAGGCTTTATTAAAGAGTATTTTTTGTACAATTGCGAACTGTGGGGCACAACGAAGGATCTTGATCGCAAAATTGACACTTTTCAAAGGTAACTACTTCGTAATATTCTCAACATTAAATGGACCAATAACAATTGGTTATCAAACGATGAGCTCTACAATGAAACCAACCAAACACCTTGGTCATCCATAGTCGCACATAGAAGATTGAGATTTTCGGTCATGTAGCAAGACTCCAGGAGGACGCTCCAGCCAAGGTTGCTTTAAGAGAAGCATTGAGACATACTGCTAAACCAGTAGGAAGGCCCGTGACTACTTTGCTTGGAAAAATAAAGCCGCAATTTAAGGATGTTAACATTAACAATTTCGAGGAAGCAATCAATCTTGCGCAGATCGTGATACCTGGCGGAGGTTAATCACTGAGCATGTCGGATAGACGAGACTCAACTTACTACTACTACTACTGCAAGCACTCCATACGCACTACAATACTGCGTATTTGCAAAGTTCTTCCTTATGTTGCAAGCACTCCACGCACTACAATACTACGTATTTACAAAGTTCTTCATAATACTGCAATCACTCCATGTGCACTACCATACTGCGTATTTGAAAAGTTCTTCATAATACTGCAAGCATTCCATGCGCACTACCATACTGCGTATTTGCAAAGTTCTTCCTTATGTTGCAAGCACTCCACGCACTACAATACTACGTATTTACAAAGTTCTTCATAATACTGCAAGCATTCCATGCGCACTACAATACTGCGTATTTGCAAAGTTCTCTAACTACTGCAAGCACTTAATGTGCACTACAATACTGCGTAGTTGCAAAGTTCTTCCTAATACTGCAATCACTCCACGTGCGTTACATACTGCGTATTGCAAAGTTCTTCCTACTACTGCAAGCACTTAATGTGCACTACAATACTGCGTAGTTGCAAAGTTCTTCCTAATACTGCAATCACTTCACGTGCATTACATACTTTTATTTATTTTATTTATTTAACATTCAAAGGGTAACTCGATTAGCGTAAAGCTAATCTCCCCCGAGGCCCTGAAGTAAAATAACAAATAGTGAAATGAAAAAATATAAACATATAAAATAATAATAATAATAATAATAATAAATAAAATAAGACGACAATGAAAATAAAAATAAAAATTTACATTACATAAAATACAACATGGAACAATCAATTAAAAGAAATTAAGAGCATAATAAATTAGTTAAAGTCCTGCATAGAACGTTTAAAAGTATTTAAAGACTTGGCATTCTTACACTCCTTTGATAATTCGTTCCATTCCTTAGCAGCAACACATGAAAATGTTTTCTGGTGATACTGGGTATTACCACCCTCTAAAAATAAATTATTTCGTGTGGTGGACCTTAGATAGTGGTTATGTATATCATTTGTGTGGCGGAACATTTCCACAACATACTGTGGAGCCAGACCATTCAAAGACCTATACACCATTGTCAATCTTTTACATTTTAAACGTTTTTCGAGTGAGGACCAGTTTAAAGTTTTAAAAAGGTCTTCAGATCTATCATCAAATGTTGCATTGAGAACAATTCTTGCTGCAGCTTTCTGTAAACGACTAAGTCTGAGAACATTTCTGGCATTACTATTTCCCCATACTAAACTACAGTACTCAACCATCGACAAAATATATCCATTATAAAATAGAATACAAGTATTGGTATCAATGAATTGTTTTATGCGTCTAAGAAGAGCCAATCTACTGGAAACCAGCTTGCAAACAGAATCGACTTGTTCATTCCAAGATAAAACATTGTCGATTTTTACGCCCAAAATCTTTTCACAGCATACACTTTCAATTATAGAATCTTCGACGGCAATATTTAATTTGTTATTTGGAATGGATTTCAACCTTTGTCTTGAACCAATCAACATGCTTTTAGTTTTATTACTATTTATAACCATTTCATTTTTCTTGCACCATTTGCAAACATTAGCTATATCCTCATTAAGTTTGGTATTTAAATCATCCATAGACTTGCCCTTCATATGAAATGTTGTATCGTCTGCATACATGTCCGCATTGCAATAATTAATACTTTGACCCATGTCATTAATAAACAAAACAAAGAGCAACGGGCCCAGGATTGAGCCCTGTGGCACCCCACATGTTACTGGCAGTAAGGGGGAAAATACACCATTTACACATGTAGATTGTTGTCTATTACATAAATACGACTTAAACCATGCAACAGAGCTTTCGGAAAGACCATATACAGATAACTTATTTATTAGAATAGAATGGTTTACTAGGTCAAATGCTTTTCTCAGGTCTAGAAATACAGATCCTATAAGATATCCGCTATCAATAGATTTATTCCAGTCGTCGATTATCTTTAGTAATGCAGTTTCACAAGAGTGCCCTTTTTTAAAACCTGACTGGGACGATCGTATTAAACCAAATGCATTTAAAAACTTGGATAAAGCACCATGAACGTTTTTTCTAATATCTTAGATAATACAGGCAAGATTGAAATGGGTCGATAATTGGATACTTCTAGATTTGAATCACTCTTGTAAATGGGAACAACTTTGGTTTTCTTCCACTTAGTAGGAAAGACGGAGTTTCTGATGCTACTATTCAGTACATGGGTGATGTTATTTCACTAGCAGATAACTTAAGAAGATAGGAGCTAATCCCGTCCAGACCGGTGGCTTTAGTATCATCCATTGAAATAAGCGCTTTGTAGACAAATTCATCAGTCACCTCTTGAATTTGGAATGCAACACCATTGCGTAATTTGGGAGAAACAAACTCTTTAACACTTGCTAAATAATCATTATCTACATTGTTGTTAACACCAATCAGATACTTAGACGATACAGATGTAAAGAATTCGTTAAATGACTTAGCGATATCGATTGGATCTGTTTCTAGGTTACCATTGCTGATTATCGTGCTTATTTTCTGCTGACTTTTCATATTAGTATCATTGGACTGAACATTTCTAAGGATTTGCCAAATAGCTTTGGAATCGCCTTTGCCCTTAACAATAGAATCTCTGAAATAACTTTGTTTAGCCGATCGAATTAAATTTACAACTTTGTTTCTCCAGAATCGATATGTCTCTGAATCTTTTATTTCGACGAATTCCTCATTTTAATGGCTTGTCTTATCTCAGCATTGAACCACTTGGGCTGATTTTTTATTTTGACCCTTTTTTTCTTTTAGGGGAGCAAGCTTATTAACAATATTAAGAAAAATATTTTCCCAATTTTCTAACGAACGATTTGCATCTGCTACCTGCAACACAGATTGCCAAGAACAATACTTTGGTCTTGCTTGAACGCATTTATATCTATTTTATTTGTCGCACGGTATTTCATGGTTTCGTGACCCGTCTTTTTTGATGATGGTTGGTGTGAGGCAGCGTGTTTCCAAGTGAAATATATCGGGTAATGGTCACTCAACTTAATTTTTGGAACTTCAGTATTGACAATTCGACTTTCTTTAGTCGTATAAATATGATCAATTAATGTGCACGATAAATTAGTTACTCTAGTTGGTACCTTTATTATTTGCTTCAAGTTGTACATCTCCTTTGCAATAATGCGTATTGCAAAGTTCTTCCTACTACTGCAAGCACTTAATGCGCACTACAATACTGCGTATTTACAAAGTTCTTCCTAATACTACAATCAATCCACGCGAATTACAATACTGCGTATTTGCAAAGTTCTTCCTAATACTGCAATCACTCCATGTGCACTACCATACTGCGTATTTGAAAAGTTCTTCCTACTACTGCAAGCACTTAATGTGCACTGCAATACTGCGTATTTGCAAAGTTCTTCCTAATACTGCAATCACTCCAATGGGTTACATACTGCGTATTGCAAAGTTCTTCCTACTACTGCAAGCACTTAATGTGCACTACAATACTGCGTAGTTGCAAAGTTCTTCCTAATACTGCAATCACTTCACGTGCGTTACATACTGCGTATTGCAAAGTTCTTCCTGCTACTGCAAGCACTTAATGCGCACTACAATACTGCGTATTACAAAGTTCTTCCTAATACTGCAATCACTTCACGTGCGTTACATACTGCGTATTGCAAAGTTCTTCCTACTACTGCAAGCACTTAATGCGCACTACAATACTGCGTATTACAAAGTTCTTCCTAATACTACAATCAATCCACGCGAATTACAATACTGCGTATTTGCAAAGTTCTTCCTAATGCTGCAATCACTTCACGTGCGTTACATACTGCGTATTGCAAAGTTCTTCCTACTACTGCAAGCACTTCATGCGCACTACAATACTGCGTATTTTCAAAGTTCTTCCTAATACTGCAATACTGCGTATTTGCAGGAAAATGCAGTTCTAGTTAAGAAGGGTTTATTTTCCATAGTTTTTAGTTGTCACTACTAAACCGAATTCTATTGCCATGACGATCACTGTTGCTATTCTGTCGATGATGCGATCTGAAGTGTAATACACATGGAAAGTAGACTAATCAAAATCTAGTGATTCAAAATCACTAAACAAATACGGAAAGATCATGTTTTTAATAAATGTACATATACCATCTATATGTGACAGAATGGCTTACCCTTGATAATTAATCGTGTTGTTCTCCATAAATGTACATATTTCTGAACAGCAATCTGAGTAGAAAGTTATCAATTAATATTGACAGAGCAAGGAAACTATCGCTTAGGACCTCAGGTATTAACAAATCTTTTGTAAATGACAAAGCACTAAATAACAGTAACAGCATCAACATTGATTTTTATCTCATAAGTAGTTGTTACAGTGTTGTTACTATTAAAGTGGTGGTACACACAGCGCATTATGTCAGTTGCTCAGATGCAACACAAAGCTCAATATTGGATAACAAACTTGTGATGGCCTCAAATAATATGCTACGATGCATTACACATTTTGCCAAGGACAAATATTGTTGAATGCCATCCAAATGTGGTCTTTAGCTCATAAAAACTTTACAAAACAAGTTTTGGTTCAGTTATAAGAATTTATTTATACAATAAGTGGATAAACTGTAACATAAAACAATGCACTGAGGAGCACGACGTCGCCATGACCATGTATTCTTAAAGGAGCAGTCCAGAGATATTAGCAAACTTTAAATGTGAATATCCCAAACGAGAAAAGCTATAGAAACAATGCTTGTGCATCTTATCGTTACTTTTAATTAAAAACAAAACAAATTATAGTGGGAACAATGAGATTTAGGAGAAAGTAGTTGACTTCAAACTTAAAGTAAACAAACATAACATTTAATAGAAATAAACACAATATTAGAAAAATGTCTTCACTTTATAAAACGGTTAAAATCTCGCTAATTATTAGCAGTTAAATGATTGTGTGTTTGTGCGCGTGTGTTCAAGCATGTTATATGCGTTGGTTTGTAATTATATGCTTATGCGTCACTAGGACTAACCATATATAAGCAATAATATTACAACCTCACATTATAGTTATTCATAATGACGCATGTAGAAACAATCAAACTATAACACACAAGAAATAAAATAATCGAAAGCAAGAAAATAGCAATATCAACAAACAAAACAAACACATACACATACACAAACACACACACACACAGATCATGGCAAAGTAACCATTTTGCAATCAACATAATTGAAATGATCTTCTCTGAGACTCTAACAGTGAACTCTCCCCAATATCCTTTAATCGATGCAAACAAAAAAGATGACTTGAAAAAGAAGGAAGCAATCCCCACGATTGAATGGAAAGTTTAATTAAACAGTCGATAGCTTGTCAAAGTACTTCCTCGATTTTCGGTATTTAATATATGTTTAACCGAATCACTGTAGTTAGGTTAGCGGCGATGCTTCCTAGAACACTTCCGTGGTTTATTAACAATGTCATATATTAATGTAGTCAATTATGTAAAATAGTTCATCTGGCTGCGGAAATATAAATAAATAAAATGAAGTTGTGTGTTTCATTGTATATCAAGAAATATTCAACACATTTTGGCACATTATTAAACTAACTATATAGAAGAGAGATTACTATTATAATGCACAGGGTTATTTGTTATGGAATGGTTAACATAAATAATGGATTAATAAGTAGAAAATAGGAACTTAAGCAATTTCCCTATTCGCCTAACGTACTCTATCAAGAAATTAACGTTGTTGTTAACCTACATACATATTTTAAGATAAAAGCCTATTAAACTTAGTTGGAAGCAGAAAGCACTCATTACCGATCGAAAAGTGAACATCGAATATAATTGTCTTCCTTGTTAGCAATGGAAATTAGTACCTCGACATATGTTTCTGTCTGTGAAGTAGCATTACTACGATATTAAATTTGCAGCACCGACTGTACTTATCCAAAAAGCACTTTCGTCATACCCATTATGTATAACCTACATTAGATATTGAGCGATGCTATATGTAATCAATAATACTGTATACTAGCAGCTATGGTTTTACTTTCTTTAAAGATGATACAAACCTGTGAAAGGTTTTATTGCAATTAAATAGAAATCGAAAATTACTGCTTTTTCGTCACAAACCTCTGATAGGTTTTATTCTGGAGCAAAGACTGCGGTCAATATTTTTTGGACATTTTAATAGGCGGCTAACAAAATAGAGTTTATACCAACGTCACTGATTTGAAGACTCCATCTATTTTTAATATTTGGTTAAGTTTACGTGGAATATTTCTTCAGTTGCTGCAAATCATTCTATTTAATCCACCATCGTTGGGCATGTTTCGTAACAGTAACCATGATTTATAACATGCACACGCCATCACTTTCTATTGGTGAAGCGTTGTTGTTATAACTCAATTTATTGACTGTCGAATTCGCAACGCTAGGAAATATTTGGATCGCTTCTTTGCATATTGTTTGCAAATATATTTCATACTATTTAACCGTCACGTATATTCTCAACAGGGACATCAAAGATACTTCCGATGTTGCTTTCGGTGACACTGAAACAAATGGATATTTATTGCTAATAGACGCAGTTTCGTAGCATCAGTGTATATTTAATTTATGTGGACATCAGTGTATATTTCATTTACGTGGAAATAAGTGTATATTTCATTTATGTGAACATCAGTGTATATTTCATTTACGTGGACATCAGTGTATATTGCATTTACGTGGACATCACTCTCACTGGATTGTAAAATTGACTGATTTATTATCGGTTAGCTTGCATTGGAAACAATTGCAGGGTTCCGTTTAGCTAATAAGGATATCCATCTTGAGAATCGACTTCAAGCTGCCGTTCGTACCAAAAATAAACAAAGAATACAATTCAGTTTAAAAGAATATAGTTATTCACATTTCTATCAATTTAATGACTTTATTTATCACCTGGAACAAATGAGAACATTTGACAAACCAAAGTGACATGCACCTGCTTTTGTCTTTTGTGTATGTGTGTCCTGCCCTGCCGTATAAACTATATGGTCTAAGTGAATCAACTTCAAAAGGAGTGCTCAGTCAGTTGAAAAAATATTTTCTTCGCATATATTAAATTGACGATACATTACTTAATATGAATAAGGGCCAAAAATCCGACCTTGTCCTCTCCATCTTTCTCACTGTTGTCTGGTTGATTGGTACACCTGGCAACCTCCTCGTTTTGCGGGTCTACCTTCATAAGGCCCGTACATCGAGCACCTTTGTATTTATTTCATTTATGGCTGTGTCAGATCTTATGCTATGCGCTACTACACCATTCATGATAACATTCCTCGTAAACGCTGGTGAAAACAACCCTATGCTATATCTATGTAAGATTTCATATTACTTAGTAATAACGTGTGTATTGCTTTCTTTATTAGGCAGTTCAATCGTTGGCTTTGATCGCTATATGGCCATATGTCATCCATATAGACAACGTATGTCGGTCCGTTCTGCATTAATGATATCGATTGCTGTTACTGTACTGTGCTTTGCTGTTACCACACCAATTTTAGCGACAGCGGAGGTGTTTGTGCTGAAATATCAGACTGTCACTTGTACAAATGCAGATAACAACCACTTGATACATGTTATCTGGGAAATGGCGCTCTGCTTTCTGATATGTATAGCTCTTTTGATGACAACATCATTTTACGTTATGGTGTGGCGAGCTATCCGTAAACACAGAAAAGTTACATCGCCGATGCCTAACGATGAATCAATAACGGTAACAGATGCTAATACTGAAGAGCAAATGACCGAAACTAAACATGAATCTAATGTGAGTACACACGGCAATGATTCCCGGAAAACCACAGAGAAACACAGTTCTTCTGATGACACGGACACAGCAACCGCGGTAGCGAGTCAAGTCAATATGAAAGAGACCAAAGACAATACCGATTTCCAGACTGGATTCTGCCAAGTTAGCCCTTCAATATCAGGTAAAAACAGTGATTGTGGGGCCAAAATTGAGAAAGACAACAATATAACGGTACCTGGAATTGATAATCTGAACAGTCAAGAAATTGGAGGAGACAATCAAAGGGGGGACAATTTGGAAAAATCAATTACTTGTCCCCATAGTTCACTTCGTACTAAATTGGACCGGTTAAATAAGTGTACTGATTCTTCTAGAAATAAAACCAGTCAAGCAATTCGGAAGGGAGAGATAAATTTCGTAAGTACCAGAAAGGGTAAGAAGCAGGATGCTTCGTTGTCTAGCGCCATGAAGATGGCAGCACAACGTAAAATTACATTGATGCTGTTCTTGACGGCAGTGATATCTGTGGCATTTATTTTGCCAATGTTGTTTTTTTCGCTTCTACCTGCTGCTGCTATCGTCTCAGCAAGAGAATCAAACGAGTTTTTATACACCAATATTGAGTTAGGTCGTATCATTGGTTTTGTTAACAATGCTGTCAATCCATTCATTTATTGTTTGTTAGATAAGAAATTTCGGAAAGAATGCCTAGCAATCGTAAAGTGCCTTTATAGGAAATAAAGATGTTTAAGAGCAGCATAAAATCACCACAGCAGACTGTAAGCTACATGATCATGTTCTCTATCGCAAGGTGTCAATGGGAATTGACTGTCTTGGATCGAGAATTGGCTTGGTAATAGGAAACAGATCGTGGTAATTAAAGGCTGTGCTTCTTCTTGGCAGGACGTTACTAGTGGGGTTCCACAAGGGTCTGTATTTGGGTCCCTTGTTGTTTGTTGCCTATATAAATGACATCGACGGAGGTATTTTGTGTACAGCTAAGAAGTTTGCTGATGACACCAAATTGTATTCTGAGGTCTCTTCCAAAACCGATTCTGAGAAGTTTCAAACGGATTTGGATAAGGTTTTTTCCTGGTCTCAGGGGTGGCAAATGCTTTTTAACATTGATAAATGCAAGGTAACGCACATTGGTAGTAGTAACCAAAAGTTTACATACAATCTTAATGATGGGGAGTTACAGGAGGTCTCTGTTGAAAGAGACCTAGGTATCTACATTGACTCATCTCTGCAACCTTCTAAACATTGTTGAAGCTGCTTAAAGAGGTAATAGGGTTTTAGGTATGATCAAGAGGAACTTCAGTTTACTGAAAGAGGACATCGTAGTTAGGCTTTATAAGCAGTTGGTTAGGCCTCATCTGGATTATGCTGTGCAGGCTTGGAACCCATATTTTGCTAAGGATAAGGAAGTACTTGAAAAGGTCCAGAGGAGGGCTACTAGGATGATTAGTTCCTTAAAGAGTGTTCCTTATTATAGGCGGTTACAACTGTTGAATCTCACCACACTGGAGCTTAGGAGGTTACGTGGGGACTTGATCCAGGTTTTCAAGATTGTGTATGGTTTCTACAATTTATCCTTTACCGACTTTTTCATGTTTGCTAACAGTAGTTGTACCAGAGGTCATTGTCTTAAACTCCAAAAGTCACATTGTAGGATAAATATTCGGCATAACTTTTTTCTAATAGGGTTGTGAATGAGTGGAATGGTTTGCCTGAGAAAGTTGTACTTGCAAGTAGTGTCAATGGGTTTAAGAATGCTTTGGACAAGCACTTTAAGTATTGTAATCAGGTCTGAGTGTTTGTGTCTTCAGTTTTTTTCTCTCTCTATAGGGTCCTTGATGGGGACTTAAGTGTCCCTCCTGATCCTTTTTTTTCTACTAAACTAAACTAAACTAACATCGTCAACTGAAAATAAACTGAGTGAGCATCGAATTAAAATCAGCCGATGGAAGAATTTATGTTGATGATTATGTTGATCGTTTGGGAAGACAAGCAGCTGAATATTACTTTAACAATTGTGTGTAAGTACGAAAAACACAAAGTGGCTTAATCAACTACCAAGAACAACAAAATATATCTATGTTAACAATTATCCCAACACAATCAAACTTTGTAAGTTTACATTACGAAGTTAAATATGGCATTAAACGTGATAAAGTAATAAGTCACCGAAGCCTTATTTGTTGACATCATATCTTATTTAACATATAATAATATCTCCCAGAAAATGGTTCATACAACAACTCTGTTAATTATTATTTAATTTTCATTCATTTTGGCCGAGTCATAGACTATAGCGTCAGTATCGCATCCATATTTTCACCTTCACTGTTTACAGTTATAATGCACAACAAAATTTGATCATTGTAAGAACGTTGACTTGGACTGCGCTTTTTTCTCTCTCTCTGCAAAGTTAAAGTTTAGTTGAGCATATATAAACCTCGATTATCGGAGACGTATCGTATCAACAGCATAAGAAGAAATCATTGAATTTTTAGAGCATAATGGATGTAGCAGATTTTTAGTACGTTCTGCATGGAGAATATACAACAGCGTGGATAAGTCGAGTAGGAGACCAGCAGTCTACTTGTTATGCATACCAGTACTAGTTTGATAAACTAAGAGCAGCACGGGTGACTACTTCAGCACTATAGTATCATTCTACATTCTATACTATACATTTCCATAATGACGCAAGTACGATTTCAAATGACTTAACGTGAGTGAGCGGAATACAGGCAACCATGGAAATATAGGCATATAGGAATATATATGCATATAGGCATATATAGACATATATAGGTATATCGGATTACAATATAGGCTACCATAGGAGTAGGAGACTAAACAGACTAAAAGCGAGTTTCTTTTTGGAATTTCTATTTGAAGAATACACATCAGATTATTAATAGTTTTTTGTACTTTTCATTATTAAACATTTTTTATATTTTATTTCCTTTTGACAAAGAGGAAATCTTCAAGGCGTGCACGCGAAAACATGGGAAATGTTTCAATTCTTGTTTCGTTTTTTCTTCATAGACAGAATTTCATATTGATTTCACTTACTAATAATGAATTTGAAACTTGCGAAGACTTATTCGTACTTCAAGACGTAAAAGACATTGAAAAAGCCAATGACTATTAGCTCTGCAGTGTCCCAATATGTAATCGACGGTAAATTTACATTAATCATTCTTTGTTGTATTATTGACGTTGTCGCTTGTAGACGCTCAATCGCCTTATATGGGAAACTTGTGACAATACAAAGTTAACGAGCTCAAAAGTGTTATCCAGGCATCTTTTTATTTCTTCTGCCTTCGTTTCTCTCTAATGAACGTCGCGTGTGCATATCTGTTGATGATGATTCGTTATTCTTGACGTCTTTTCACAAATGTGCGCTTTAGATAAATTCAGCTTACATTGAGGACAAGTTTAGAACAAGACGATAAAGAAATGATAACATTTAAAACAATAAAGTATAAGTAAACTAACAAGGAGAAAAGTGTACTAACACTAACACCTTGAACGACGCGTGCCTGTATTTCAAATTGTTAACTTAAATTAGTAGAAGCAAATGGAAATGTTGATACTTTGATTTCCGAAGCTAGTGAAGGGATCCAGAAAATGGCCTCAATTATCTCAGCTTTTAAGTTGCAAAGTTTTTTTTTTGGGGTCATCTTATCACCAGATTTAGAAGTTACATGTTATGAGGCTAACATGGGTATACCATACTATGTTCCTTATATTATACTGCATGCTGCCGCGCTTAGAAATGTTGCCGCTGAGTGCAATCTACTGAATCTACATATATAACCGTTTCGTTTCACATATACAATATAGGATACGGTTTGCTCGAAATCAGAGTTAGATATGCTGACAGTTTATGTCCGGGTTTAATCTGAGCAAGCAGCGTTCGTTGTCCCTCGCTTGTAAACTTTCGCTTTCGTCGACGACGACCACTATGTGAAATCCTCTAGCTTAACTAAATGCGATGATTTAAGATGATGATTGTTTCCGTTCCACTATAATTCTATGAAACATATTAAATTTACTGCTAAAGTCAGTTATGATGATGAATGTTATTTAGAAAACGAGTAGGCATCACATCCTAGTAGACCTTTAGAAGATCGAATGTATCTAATGTACGCTAAATTAACTGATAAGACTAAAAACTGCGTAATCTACACATAAAAAACTGTAACGACAATTGCAAACTGGATCGAACGTACCGCATACCTCAACCACACGCTAAATGGTACAAACAATGTACATACAATGATCTGCAAACCGTTTGTTGATACAAACCCAATTGCTGAAACTTTCATGTCTTACTTAACCGGTTTAATTACTACACATATCATATGAATAATCAACCCTTGGCGATATTGAGAACACGTTATAGCACTTATAACTGTCATTACTTTGCATTCCCGCCACTTCAATATAAACTTTCATTTTCCATTCGTCTTGCCTGCAAATGGAAAGTTCCGATATTAACATTGCCACATCGTAGACTATACCGATCATTCGAATTGTCCACTTCGCCTTTCGCCCCTCCTCTCCTATACACGTCACCACTCAATCTCAACAACCATATAAGAGCAATATCCATCTGAAATGAATCTCCCAGGAACTCAAATGACCGCTTAAATACTTGCATGTCATACAGTGCTTTCACTTTAGCGTGTTGCCAATATAAACGATCAGACACATATATATACAAGGGCGTAGGAACCGGGGGGCTGGGGG
>KN885939.1:31141-43945 GCA_000934455.1 Apostichopus parvimensis | reverse complement strand
AGAAAAACACATCGATATTCTATAAATATGATTGCTTAATGTGTATGTTTTTATTGTTTACTTTCTGTTTCCATGCTTGGATGACTTGCAATTATATTTTGCTGATTTAATTTAATATATTTTGAAATGGAAACCGTATTCCTTAGACAGGATAGGCAATAGTGGGGAAAGTTTGTCACGAGGAACCACGAGGAAGTTAGGCTATTCCTAAATTATTTACAGTGTTGTATTAAACCCTTTAAATGAACATTATAGCCGTCACTCTCTCCAAATCTGTTCAGAAAAATGAGAACTCCACCTCTGAGAATGTCCACTTTTATGACTTTTTCTATCAATATTTTTTTCTTATAGCTAAAACGATGATGATGAATGATGATGATGATGATGATGATGATGATGATGATGATGATGATGATGATGATGATGATGATGATGATGATGATGATGATGATGATTATGTCACACGAAAAAGTTCCCGCAAAGAGTAAAATTCCTATATATAGACCCTGCAGGAAGTTCTCAGATAATTGTCTTCAAGGGCCAGAGAAAACAAATTATTGGAGTCAAAGGGCCCCATAAAGAGATGGAGAGGGGGGGGGGGTCAGGCCATCGCCTCTCAACCCGCACTTATTTTTAGTTCTTACCCGTTATGTTAAAGAGAAAAAAACATATATCTGACGTAGAATATACAGAGACTGTCCAATTTTATTTGAAATGCAACAATCAGATTATACTGCAAAGCAACGAACAGGCAAGTAAAGAAACAGAACAATAGTAAACAGGACACTTTCTAGGTAATCTTTACAGTGTCAAACTGTATAACACTTTTTTCGCATACCAAACCATATCGCGTTTATAGCGTTACAATAGTCCAATTGCTAACTGTTTACTTTTTGTATAATGAAAAGGATGTGAGAAGGGGGAGTGAACATGTCAATCCTTGACCCTTATTAACGTTAAATATGACGTATCGGCAGTTTTTATTGCTGAATCGGTAGTATATGTTGCTAAAAACGACGATACCAGCCACTATTTTTGTCCAAGTTCCAAGTACAAATCGTTACTGTGCCGTTTTTGTGTTCGATTGTTTGTTTAATATTTTTGTTTTTACTATATCTTTATTTGAACTACTGTCGGCTGTCAATCGAACTTCAAAAAGGGGATAGATGTGACGTCACGCAACATCCGGCATACAATATGGTTACATTCCGCTGAGAAGACATAACGTCTTTAAACAGTGACATGGAGACGAACAGGTAAATGACTTTAGAGTGACGCAAAAACACTGACAGAGTGAGGGGGAGAATCCCTCTCCTGACCTAGTAAATATTAATTAGAAGAAGAGGGTCGCATTTAGAGAAAACTTGATATCCCATGAAGGGTTTTTGTACTGAGGGTTGTGGTGATGATCCGATAGGAAAAGTGTGAGTTGAATGTATAAGATGTCCCCTAATTATAACATTACTGTGTGTGAGCTACATATAAAGGGAACTTTCGATTTGAAGAAGAGCGTCGTTTTAGGTAATAATGATATCGTGGCAACCTCCTCTTCCAGTCTGTCCGAGGTAAAAAATAAATAAATAAAACACGGTCATGGTGTTTAGCATTGTGGTGCGGGGATGGGGGTGGAGGAGGGAGGGGAGGGGGTCCTACTCTCTACCAATTACTTCTAAGCTTCAACCTCTACCCGGGATTAACCATACGACGCCATGAAGTTTCCTTTTCTCTCTGTCGTTTTATGTTCAATTTGTCAATTTTGGATGAGGTGTATTGGGTTCGGGTGGGATGGGGTTTTGGGAAGGGCGGGGAAGGGGGTTCGTTAGTGGAAGAGGGGATTACGATGCCATGAAGTTTCCTTGTCTCTCTGTCGTTTTATGTTCAATTTGTCAATTTTGGATGGGGTGTATTGGGTTCGGGTGGGATGGGGTTTTGGGAAGGGCGGGGAAGGGGGTTCGTTAGTGGAAGGGGTTAAACTTGATCGACGGCCCAAAGAGTAGATGATTGGTTTATATAATCCATGTATACAACATTTCAGTAGAATTCTAGACTAGTGTCAATGACATTGTATCGGCCTCCGAAAAACACACATTGTCAAGACAAATATGTAAAGCTCTAAATTATAAGGGATTTGTGCCCAGGGGGGAAAATGATTTGCTTAACTTGAGTTAAAATATCTATGTTGTGTTTGTATAGACCCGTCCATAATAGGCTTTATAATGAAAAACTCACCTAAAGCATATAAGAAGAATCTTGTTCAATTTGTGAGATATTTTTACACGATAAACAAAAAAGTTGAGTAAGTCTAAAAGCTGACATCATAAAGCAAATTGTGGTCACGTGGTCCAGTTTTATTCAGTATTCAGTATATTTCGTTTCCTACATAGTTAAAGTTTCTATAGCATTACATGGAATTTTTATTTCATGGCAAAATGGTCTCCGAAATATAACAACATTAAAAGCACGATATCTCGCAGAGAGAGAGTATAAGATTTTACATTTTAAAATTTTCGGTTTCAAATTGAAAACGAAATTCCAATTTGCAACATGTATAGGCAAAGTACGGGGGTCGACCGGAGCGGGCATGGGACATTTGTTGTGCAAAACCTCAAAAAATCAACTTATCATAAATTAGAAGTGAGGCTTCTCTTTTTGAATGATAAAACCCTGTTTACCATTTCTATAAAAAAAAAAATAACGATTGGGTATGAAATTAGGAAACTGTCATCAGAATGTGCCCCATGATTGTTGAATAATTAAAAAAAAAGTTAATAAAAGGGGGCTCATTCCGAAATACTGCCAATTTTTGGTACAGAATGCACTAACGTTCCATTTTTATCGAGATGTTTTGAGTTGATTTTGCGAGATACTTTCTCAAATCAAAGACATGTGTACCACATACAATTACAAATTTGTAGCCCCTACCCCCCCCCCTTAACCCCTTCACCCAGTTTGAACCTTCTTCCGCCACAACTGTTAGTATAACATTAACAGTACCATGTTGCGATAAGACTACAATTATGTCGAATAGACGAATTTCATAAGTTGCGGTGAGAGATTATATTGCTTTTACTCTAGCAGGTTCGTTACTAACCGGTACACTTAATTACGTCATAAGTAATAGTATTTGTTCGCGCAAACTCAATAGTAAATTTGTTTTGGTAAATGCAGGAAAGAGAGCCTTAAATCCCCTTTTCCCCAAGAAAACCCGCCCTCCCACTTTTTGAGATAAAAGACACACAGTTATACATTCCATGAATGAATATATATCTTTTTACTTTTTTCGTATTTTAACCTCTCTCTATACCCTCCCCCCATTGAACGTGTATGGTAGGCGTGACCTTGACTATCAAACCAATCAGAAATGTGTCCGTTCAAGAAAGTTCCATCAAATCACATGTAACCGTGGAAATGAATGCTAATACGTCATAATACGCAATTATTGCATAGGGTAAATTTCTACGAAACAAGCACCTGCGATATCCTAACCGCTTTGGCAGCGTGCGTAAACGTCACAGAAAAGGGAACTTCCCAGTCACGTCATGCTACCGGGTTGAACAAGATAAAAAGGGCATGCGTTTGATGTGTTGAATTCAGTACCACGCACTTGAGCTCAGACAAGCAGTCAAATCTTTTAGCATTCACCAACGATTATCTCGTTCAACTTTCATCGTATCATATTTAGGACTTGTTTTTTTTTATGTCCACTGCAATAGGAATGGCGTCCACACAAATATATTCAATTGGTAAGTTTTTTTGAGTTTCATATACATTCGTTCCTTTTCGTATACTGTTTTATGTATCTAAATATATATATATAGGCTTACCTATCTATTGGTTGATAAGTTTTGTGCCATATGTTAGCTATAAGGCTTCACCTGTTTAATGAGATGGTGACAACGGTTAACAAAAAGAGCAGTGCAAAATTTCCAACAAATAAATTTCTTTATATAACTCTAATTTTCGGGCACTTTAAGATATTATTGACGACAAAAATAGTCAAGCTGGGCCAATTTTTTTTGTATAAAATGCTCAAAAATGTATACGGTTTTCAAACTTAAACCATTTCAACGTTTCGCACGATTAAAGAATAGTAGAAGGAAATAGCCATATAAACAGCTACCCGTACACTTATTTCTATACCAGCAAAATGAATACTTGGTTTGGCATAATGCACGCTTGGCTGATTCCTAGTACCGAAAACAAAGACCAGACCTTAAATCTTAAAGTAGTGTGTTATCTCCAGTATCAATAGCATATTAACCAAAACCTTCATACTATTAAAGGAAAGACTTCAACATTGGTTCACTTATCATTTAACTTGAGCTATTTAGTAAAGAATTATCATTTAACTTGAGCTATTTAGTAAAGAAATATTCAGTTTTAACTTTAGAGGCAAGGAAGACTTGCAGGTATAGAACGTGAGTTCATGCTGACAACATTGATGCCAACATTGAACGCTATATATTAAATCTACATCATTGAGTAGAAAATAAAACTAACCAGATTTATCCAATGTAAAACCTCAATGTAAAACCAGAACTGTATGTATACTGTAGTGTATATAGATTCAATACTGATGATACAGTTAGATCTCACATTGTATAGCGAGGTATATAGGAATAGCTTATAACAGCTGTATAAAAGTGTAGCCCGGTATACAATTTAACAAGACTTATTAACATGGGAGTACAGGCCAGATTAACAGCGTAGTCATGAACTGGCATATACTTATTACACAACTCACAGTCTATTCAACTTTAACAATACCGTTAATGAGACATGTAGCAGCTAGATTTAACAATATTGGTTATCATTGTGGGCCGTTTCACCCAGTTTAGCGAGACTTATCGTGAGGGGCGTGGGTCTTGAGTTCTTATACTGAGAGAATGTAATAGTGGGGTTAGGAAACTAAAACATATCCCAGGCAGCTCCGTTCAATATGAACCCTTGCACCGCCGAGGACATCATTGCGGTATGGAAGGTTAGACACCCGTAAAGAGTGATTTACGTTGTTTGACTTCTATCCTTCCGTCGGACATATCAAAATACACACAGAAGAACCTAGCGAAGGGTTTGTTGGGAATTCGTATCATTATATCAAACACTAAATGGTGTTCAATTAC
The DNA here is from genome assembly GCA_000934455.1 of Apostichopus parvimensis. Taxonomy (NCBI): domain Eukaryota; kingdom Metazoa; phylum Echinodermata; class Holothuroidea; order Aspidochirotida; family Stichopodidae; genus Apostichopus; species Apostichopus parvimensis. The sequence goes on along the minus strand of KN885939.1, from coordinate 38,822 downwards.
TGCGAAGAGATATATTGCCTTTATAGGGATATATTTATTATTCACCAAACTCTGCATGGATGGAATAGCTTTTTTCTTCTTCTTCTTCTTCTTCTTCTTCTTCTTGTCTCTCGGCTTCATGGACATAACTTTGTATCATCTCAGACGAAAAATAAACAGATACTCATTGCCAAATATGGGCATAGTCAAAAAACATTGCTCCATCATCTAAGGCGCTTTCCTATATATAGTGGAAAACCTTGGGTCTCTATTCAAAAGAAAGTTGAACTGTTTATACGAACCTCAAAGAAAAAAAAATGAGAGGGAAAAAAAAATGTTTCTTGGGCATATTTTGTTTAAGTTTTTGACACCGTCTACCTTCGTGACCTTTGTCGACCTTTACGATCCCAGTAGAATCAATTATTTAGGAAATTCAACCCGGAGATGTCTCTACGGACGGGCCCTTTTTCCTGTTCTGTTCTTTTTGTAGGCTCTATGTTGTTGTCATACGTCACGGTGAGGTGTCACGTGTTGCATTCGTAATGTATACGGATATATCTCTTTTGAAGCTTTCGGTATTCGACCAAATGTAAACAGATTTACGAACCATATCGAAGGAAGATCACATGTGTAACCTTACATTACACCGACCGTAGCTTCCGTTATCTATTCCTCTTATGTTTACTTACTTTTGTGTACTAATTTAAGAATCCTTGAAACAGAGCTGTTTTGTGTCTCATCGACAAACATAGTCTTCCGCTCTCCAAAGGATATCCGCTTGCATAGCATTTGATAATGGGTTGGAAAAAAAAAATTCCATATCGTTTATCATAAAAAGTTTTCTACTATATATAGCAAAACGTCTGTGCACACATCTTTGTTGTGAAATACGTAGTAAAATCGTAATATTTCTGGTGATTGCTTAACCACATCCTCGCGTTTCGGCCACAATGACAGGAATGTGCGCTAAGGATTTCGTCATAAAATCTTCCTTGATAGTAGGCCTGCCTAGCTTGAAGTCTACACAAAACATTCCAATAGAAACTATGCAGCTTCCATGTTGGCTCATTGGGTGGCGTGAATAAACAAAACTTTGTCCACCCGGCGTTTACTGACTATTCGATACGTGCCCTGTACGTGACTTAGTATCTTTATGACCCCAGGAATATAATAATCCTTGTTCAAATAAAACATTCATTCAAATCCTGTTTGAATGTAGTCGATGAGGTAATGACCCTATCAGTGTCAGATCGAAGGGAACAGACACAATGCATGTCGGTGGCTTATATATTTAATACACTACCGTTTCTAAAACTATCTCTGTCATATATGAGAGCAAGCTAAAAGGTGGTAAAGATTCAATAAAACGTCTTAGTATTTTAGCGTCTCAAAATTCCCTATACTAAAATTCACATTGATCGACTTATTTTTAATAATCGTCTTTTTTTATTTAAAACTTATTATTATTGCTCCTTTCTTTTATTTTCAGCGTTCGTAGCAGTACTTTCAATGTTATCACAGCATGTTGGCTCCAATCCCGTCCTTTCTGCACAAGAAACGTACAATTCATATGCACGGTTGGTATGTACAACGGATAAACTTTGGAGAGACGAATATCAACTACATAGAGACTTCGTAAGTTTCTTGTTGTTTTCCTGTTTTATCACTTTTTGCTTTTCCTGTTTTATCACATTTTGCTTTTCCTTTTTGCCACTTTTCCTTCGACCCAGTAGTGATGTTGTAAAGATCATGGGCATCTGGCTACAAGTATTGTTGTTTAAGGTTACTTTTATACCATAGCAACGAGCGACGAAAATATAAGTCGTGACCATATGGATATGTACTGAAATTGCCATACTTTTACACGTTACATATACATTCATGCATGCATGCATGTATCAACAATGATGATTTGTGATGGGGGGATAGGGAAAAGAGAGGCGGGGTTGGGTATAATGGTAGCACATATTAACTATTAACCGTACATTTTAATTCACTGTTTGTGCGGTCAGTTTCCAGATGACCGATAGTTTGAATTGTAAATTCTAGAAAAATGTATAAATGGCCGTTTGGGACATTTTGCGTGTCCTTTGTCACGATTGAAAATGACTCAGAGATTTATGGGCTCCCAAAGTACCATTATCGTCATGAATTATTTTTCCTGCAGTACTGTTACTCAATTAAGGAGATATATAATCCAATCCTGAACAGTACCACGAAAAAAAAAATCATATATAACGGGACTGTTGTTTGACGGACCATTTAAAATAGAGTTGATTACTTTTTTGGTATAGGAACAACCAATAAGACCACTGTTAGATCTTGACGTCGTGATTTGAATATTCATAAATTTGGATGATGGCGATTATTTCATATCCTTCGCTTTTACTGTCACATAAACTTACAATAATTCCAGAATATAGGTTGCTTAAAACTTCTGACGTTAACATATTCAGAATTATTTTGACGATTTTTCTTCTGCTTTTCTGAACAGAAGGAAGACCGAATCCCAGGAACGACAGCAACACCTGCCGTGGATGTTCCAAATCTTCTCCTTACCAGTGACATGAAAGTCTCTGTGCGTTTTCAATCTACGGTAAGCGTTTAATCTATGGTAACCATAGAAACCATTATTTATTCTGTCTACAGCTTGAGTGAATAATAACGTCAATAGTCAATATCTTCCTTAATCATTTATTCATTCAAACCTCTCCCCCTCACCCACCACCCCTCCCCCTCACCCCCGCAATTTGTTTTTATATTCAAGGGGGGGGGGGGGTTCGTGAACATTATCTCCCGGTCTAAACTCAGCTAAGGTTGCGTCAAAACAAGATTTGTGATAAATGAGGTTGAAAATGTGGTGTACACTCCACTTCCCCACCCCTCCCCCTTCACCATCCCCATATTTACCCCAGGCCAAATATATAGTCAGAAATATAAATAAGAAAACGACAAATTGAAACTGAATACGCAGTATGATACAATATAGTTATTAATATGAAATGTTTATATTTGTTCTTACTTTATGTTTTCCTTTTTGCTTCTAAAGGAGGTCGACCTGTTGGCCAATCACAGAGATTACCTGTACAACTATAAATATATTCTTGATCACGTGATCGAAGACGAGCTGAACTCAACCAGCCCAAATAACTTCAATTCCGATATGAACAACATCTTCTTTCTCTTAAGTAGTGCAATAGCCGACCTGGAGTATACGGTACGTATTTAATAACATCCTGACTTTTTTCTCTGGCTTTTTATTTGTGTCTTGGTTTATCGATATTTTGACAAAATACGATACGATTATGAATCGTATATTAAGTTAAGTTCGAAAAACCTTTTATTGGACAACTTTCGGGTACATCAAAAGTGACATCGAATTATTTGAAACTCTTCATTATGTGACCTATATTATGAAGTAGATATGATTTATGGGGTCGCAGTGAGGAGGAGGGGGGGGGGGTCGAAGAGAGGTGAGAGAGTTAGGGATACGGAAGGTGCGAAGGTCTATGATCGGTCAATGGGTGGAGATATAACAGGACTGTTTTATCATTCATCTAATCATCGTTGGGCTCGCAGTGGGGGAGGGTGGGGGTGAATCGGACGGGGTGGCTTGAGGTGGGAGGGTGCAGAGGTCTGTGTTGGGTGGAGAAATGACTGGACTATTTTCGATTCATCTTATCATCGTCTGGATTAAATTACATTCCTCGAGATGATTGTAAAAACTACCAACCCGCATTCCAGCCACCCCCATCCCCATCCTCCCCTCCACCCTCATCCCACCCGCCCATTCCTACCTGTCAAAAATACTGTTCTAAAACTTTAACGAACGTGTCTTCATTGTTTTAATTACAGATGATTCAACTCGGCCACCATTCAAGAACAACTTCCTCCGTAGCGGAAACTGACCGTCCATCATTTGATCCGCAATGGGAGAAGAATTCTTTCAACCGTTATCAAAGAGATCTGTATGTCCTGGGTGAAATGGAGGTGCATCTTCAAAAAGCAGTTCAGGATTTTAGTTCTTGGAGGGATAGATACATAGAAATAAGCACAGTACCATACAGCTGCGAATAATAAGGATCACCAATTTGACATGATGACGGTACAAGTTGATTATTTATTTATTTATCTATTTATTTAAGGAATAATTGTCTTTCAAAGTGTATTTAAATACTGACAAAAACTATAAGTTACTATATATTATAACTTATTTATTTATTTATTTATTTAATACTTTCATCCTTTTCATTTTGACAGTTTACGTTTACAAAGTTTACGATATTCTTTCAAGGGATACAGATTTGGTATGTAAAATGTGTGTGAAAGTTGAGACGTAGGTGAGGTGTAAAATCAAGTCCAAGACAATTTTTGCATCTTCTTATGTGGACACTGGGGGAGGGGGATACTTTCTAATACAATTTTTTCTTCTCCTTTTTTTGGTAATATGCTTACCAAGTCTACTACAACAATATTTATATATATTTTACTCAGAAGATATACACAGCCCGATTCTAACAGAAAGTTGGACATAGATATTAAGTTAACCAATATGCTCTTAGCCAACTCAGAGAACATTTTTGATTGTGTTCGTGTCGTCTTTTACTGGATAAGTATAGCTTAGAGTTATGGGAGTTATTAGCAATAAGAAAATATGCACAAACTACTAATAAAATTCTTTCTTGCCATGCACAAGTGCTCTTAATTTGTACTATTTTCCAGAAAACGCAAACCACAAAAACAAAACAAAAACACAAAAAAAAAACCAGAAGGCTGCTTCTTAAATCAAATTCAAACTTTATCAAATTAAAGTGTAATAACCAACGAGTTTTGGCCCATTCTTTGTATTTTGGATGAAATTTATACAAGCATATGTATTCACGAATGTCTTCCAGTGTACTAATTGGATATATATGTCCGTCTATTATATTAAATTATATTAAAAAATGTTCTTCATTGGGGAGGGGGCAAAAGATAACAATTTTCTTCATCTATAGATGTTTAATTACATTTTAAACCATTTTTCCATGATGTATATATTAATTTATCTGTTTATTTATTCGTTTATTTATTCATTGCTTCATTATTAATAATTTATTTTGGACAGTGTGTGTACGATAGGCCTATGTTTCTTTAAGTATTTATTTCATTATTTAATGAAAAGCTTCTAAAAAGGGGCTTATTTAGACGACACGTTTCTAACTTATATTACTATTTTTTTTACTTAATTTGTTTTGTTTTTTTCATTATATATTCTTTTCATATTTTGCTTTTATAAATATTCCTTCCATCCGCGGTAAAGGTTATCTCATTTTACTTTTCATATGCGATTGTAGATGTTAAACTCTATGGAGCAATACGTTGCATCAGCGTATAGTACCGTATGCATTTGTATGTCGTTTATACGGACAATAAGTTATATTTCAAGGTTATAGCCAAAACGGCGTAATATCATATATCACAAGTTAGTTAAACAGTAAATAAATAACAAGCAATAACGAATAAAGAGTTTGATATTTTAACTTCAGAATAACGGCTACTGCATAATATCATTCATATTTCACGAGATTTTATTTAAATTGCCTTAGTGTTGTGAGATACACGATTTGTTTATTTATTTATTATTATTGGTATATAGGCCTAAAAGCTATTGAAAATGAACAGTTGTTTAGAAAAGAAGAAGATATGATCAAATTAATTGATATTTCAGAGCGTCGCTATTTAAATCTTTAGAAATCTGCTTTCTATAATTGAAACAAACCAAACGAACAAGGAAAAAATGATAATAAAAAATATAATAAATGAAAATATGGTACTGATATATATCTGGAAAGCTTGTACAATCAAAGGTTGTTATTTTATGTAAACTATATGAAGGATTCACGCTTTAAATTGATGGATTATTAAATAATGCCATCAGCTTGACACGTGATCTTGAACAAAATGTCTCATCCATTTCAAACGCGAAACCGATCGTTTATTGAAACAACCAATATATAATTTAACCTTTTATATATTTATATATAGTTATATATTTAAACCGAGAGTTGTTATTGTAATGGTGACTTCGCATTACTAACTTGATTTTGTGAATACAATAAAATGAGCAGGCAATACACTTTCTCTTTCGTTTCTTCTTGTGAGGTTAGCTGATCCAAATACTTCTAAAGTTTACTGGTATCAGGGACTCCATGATGCGGATTCATATAGCAATGAGTCGCAGGGGCCCCAACTTGAAGTCGTAATAAAAAGGCCTTATACAGTCTTAATAATGGTTGGAAAATTTGTGATTTTGGTTAGAAAAAAACATGTCGTTAGCACTCCCGTGTTCATATCGGGAGGTAACTTCCAACTATGTATGTATTCCCATCCCTCCCCAACCCCTCTCCCCAACCCCTCTCGCCTCTCCCAATTAATATTTCAAATTGCTGCCCGATTGCCGTGATGTTGACCGTGGTACTGAGAAAGGGCGAGAGAGCATGGCAAAGCGGTGAGATACGTGTGTAGTGCTCCGCTCATTATAAACAAAAGGAGACAAAATATAGCCCTAAACTGGAATTGCATTTATTTGCCTGCACATAAGCAGTATTGTAGTGCGCTTGAAGTGCTTGCAGTATTAGGAATAACTATGCAAATACCGTACGCAGTATTCTAGTGAGCGTGGAGTGTCTGCAGCATTAGGAAGAACTATGCACATACGCAGTATTGTATGTTCGCGCGAAGTGCTTGTAGCATTAGAAGAACTCGGAAGCGCCCCTACAGACCATTCTCGCCCCTCCTGACCAATACCCCTAGCTCCGCCACTGGAAGAACTATGCAAATACGCAGTATTGTAGTGCGCCTGAGGTGCTTGCAGTATAATGTAGAACTTTAAAGTTGTTTAACGTGTTATTTCTTGGGCGGGCAACACACCAGGCCTCAAGGAATATAGTCATGTAGGTACCTACAAAGTGATGGCTTTTGTGAGCGCAGTGACATGTTCAGAATAAGTTGGCTACGCAGCTAGCCTCTGAAACTGCAAATGTACAGAGACCATATGAAACTTTTATGTTTCAACGTCCAGTCATGTAGGTATCGTTCACTTACCAGTAATGCCCATATTGTAGAGCGCACACGCACTACAATAATAACCGTATAGCTTGATGAAATCATCAACCAACTGTATAGGAATTCCTACAGATTACGTAACAAACGCTGTCCTATTCGATAAATATCGGTGTTATTATTGCACCCTCCGCAAAAGCATCTTAGAAAGCTGTACTTTCTATAACCAACTAAAATGCACCGTTTTCATATCATTTATACAATCATCCAATACTAGCTTTATAAGTTACAATAGGGGAAGTCTATATAATCAACATAAGATTTCTGTTATAGTGTATACTAATTACGAATGGGCTGACGATATAAGTTGCTTGAGTGGGAAGGTCTTATTCCAAATCCAAGGAAACCCAAGCCGGCTTCAACCAGTTATTACCTTCAATTTCAAATACCGCGCATACATACAGCGCTTTTATCTTTACCAAACTCACTGTAATATGCTGGTGGTATAAGTTCCCTTTTATAGCCCAACAATGGATTTAGATTACCGTTTTATTGATGAACCTTATACAACCTTCGCGAGGAATCAGGAAAAGATGGGTTATCTCATATTACAAGAGATAGATAGAGAGAGAGAGAGAGATATGGAAGGAGGGGGGGG
>KN885939.1:3153-13555 GCA_000934455.1 Apostichopus parvimensis | reverse complement strand
TGGTTAGGGTGTCCGCATATAAAGCGGGAGGCCCGGGTTCGAATCCCGTTAGAGACTGGAAGTCCAGCTTAGCAATATATTCGTCGCTACTCTGAGTTTCGTGGAAAGTTTCACTCGTTATGCGACACAAAGCATAACTGATACACACAACACACCGTGACAGAAGCTTAATTAAAGCTATAGCAGTATTTTAAATTAGGATGTGACGTTAACCACAAGCCACATTACAACTTTTAGACTTCCATATGTTAGCAACCGTTATGGCCGCTCAGGCCTTACTATATAGCGAGTGATTATCCAAATTTAATTTAAAAACATAAAATATTGTCTCTGAATGATTTAATGTTGTTTTAAATGCTTAATACCCAGTCCTTTGTCATCTGTATTTAATAGCATGATGTCATCAAGTCTAAGGGGCGTAAAGAATAATACATTAGCGTGGGGAAAGTGGATCAGCCGGGGGATATTTTCATTCAGCCGGGCAGGAAGAATTGGAGCTTTCCTACTGGTATATCGTCCTCCGCGTACTCCTACCCTTTCCTCAACATCAAATAAACAGTTATTAGCAAAAACGTGCGTTTGCGGCTAATAATATAGATCTGATAAATAGTCTAAATATGCTTCATGCACCATTTGACGTCTGAAGTAATATTATAAAAAAATCCTGGGAGGACCCCCGCAAAAACGGGCAGCACCCCGCTTTTGTAAAATCCTTATTCGCCTCTGACGCTACCGCAAAAGTTTAAACTCCTACCTAATTCAGTCGAGGAAAATTTTGAAATTGCATCCCCACCCCCCTCCATCTCATCTTTGAAATCCTGCGCATGCGCCACTGGAATAAAACATTTATCTTAAGGGTCTTATCTTTTCTTGGAGGGACAAGATTTATCAGGCCCACCACCATAACAAGCCCGTAGCCACTGTATGGATGGATGGAAGCAACATTTATGTACGGTAATATGTTCAAATATGTTCACATGGCGGTGGCGCAAATGGGAACAGATTAGTGTATATGAGGGAGGGGGGAGAGACCCCCACCCTTGTACCAGCCTGGTTACGGTCCTACATTAGAATGTGGGTAAATCAACGCATATCTAAGCTTTAAATAATATCAATAAACCAAGGATAAAGTCTTTCCAGATACGAAAGAGAGACAGTTTGAAAAGACAAATAGGTTTTAGGTCAAAGTAAATATTTGTAATGATACGCACCAATGAACCTGGATAGAACCTGCTTTATAACATTCAAGATAGAAAGAATTTGTTGCGTGCCTGCAGGTGGAAAATAATTTTGACTGTGTGTTTAGCGTAGGTTTGTCAATGATAAAAAACACTTTTCCCGCAGGCACAAATTGCACCTTTTGATTGCATCTCCGTTATAAATACTTGCCTTCTTTTTAACGAATTTCCAAGTGATATTATACCACTATTGTTATCTTTTGAAGTGCTGTATTATTTGCCAAGTAACGTTTCGCGGGAGGACAATTTGTTGTTGATCGATTTGGTGTGATTGTGGTACCTGGTTATAAAAGATCCTGCCAGACTAATTTAAGTTCTCTGCCCCCTTCTGAGAATACAGTAGCGTGTGATACACTACGGGGGAAGGGGTGTTACCTTTTCCGGGGACCGGGCAAACATCTTGAGTTCTATAGTTACAGAAGTCATCCTTTTTGATAGCTCCTTTAAGTAAAGCTTGAATGATATGTTTTCTACTTGTAAACCATGCTCCGCAGTATACTTAGAGCACTCTGCTAGCAATACCATTAACCTCCTCTGAAACAGTGACCTGTGGAAAAATACCATTAACCTCCATGTGGACTGTTTTAGATGAATAAATATAATAATAATCATTATCATCATCGTTATCGTCGTCGTCGTCGTCATCGTCATCATCATCATCGTCATCATCATCATCGTCATCATCATCGTCATCGTCATCGTCGTCGTCGTCATCGCCGTCGTCGTCATCGCCGTCGTCGTCGTCGTCATCATCGTCGTCGTCGTCGTCGTCGTCGTCATCATCATCAGCAGCAGCAGTTATTTTTACGACGCTTAAGCGACCACAATTGTAGGAGAAATCCGCAAGGGTTTATGGAATTTACACATCCGGTGGCTTCCAATTCAACATTTTATCTCAAATTTGGAATCTTTTCAATTTAGAAAGTCATTTCAGATGGGCGAAACGGTAGATTGCTCTTGGATGAAAAACCCACCTTACTATGACCGGCCGGGTATCGAGCCCGGAACCTCCCGATTGCTATCTGCCACCGCCTTTATCCACTCGGCCACAGTACAGGATACATATTGATTTTTCAAATTGAAGGATTAATTACCTTACCTCTAATCTGTTTTTCAATCAGAACCTTTAACTTAAGGTTTCCTGAAATCCACTGAGTATACAGTTCATTCAAAGGTTTGCTCTAGATGGTGACTCGAAAGTCGTCCAGTTTCGAAACCACGCAACATGAGATATTGTTTCCTTCTCATAATATTCCCCTTTTGTTTGATTGACCGATCACACGTCGCTATTGCATGGACTCATTAAAACTGATTCCGTAATGAACTTCCCCATCGAGCAATATCAAACCGGTTTTTTGTTTGTTATAGTCCCCATCATCCAAGGTAGCGGCATTTGTGATTCCATCTTCATTCGAAAGAAGACTATATTGCATTAACCTTTATCTTGTGGCATTAAGATTGCAAAAACTTACAATACCTATCGACTATTATTCAAAATGAGATTACTATTGGTCAAAGTGAGGCACCCTTCAAGCGTTTTAGTCATAAGAACGGGTATTGCATGTTGATTTTTGTCATCCCGTGGTAGGATGAGCATGTTGGTATTTGTCATCCCGTGGTAGGATGAGCATGTTGCTATGTTTCATCTCGTGGTAGGATGAGCATGTTGCTATTTTCATCCCGTGGTAGGATGAGCATGTTGGTATTTGTCATCCCGTGGTAGGATGAGCATGTTGCTATGTTTCATCCCGTGGTAGGATGAACATGTTGGTATTTGTCATCCCGTGGTAGGATGAGCATGTTGCTTTTTTTCATCCCGTGGTAGGATGAGCATGTTGGGTTTTTTTCATCCCGTGGTAGGATGAGCATGTTGGTATTTGTCATCCCGTGGTAGGTGAGCATGTTGGTATTTGTCATCCCGTGGTAGGATGAGCATGTTGCTTTTTGTCATCCCGTGGTAGGATGAGCATGTTGCTTTTTGTCATCCCGTGGTAGGATGAGCATGTTGCTTTGTGTATCCCGTGGTAGGATGAGCATGTTGGTATTTGTCATCCCGTGGTAGGATGAGCATGTTGCTTTTTTGTCATTCCGTGGTAGGATGAGCATGTTGCTTTGTCATCCCGTGGTAGGATGAGCATGTTGGGTTTTTGTCATTCCGTGGTAGGATGAGCATGTTGCTTTGTCATCCCGTGGTAGGATGACCATGTTGCTTTCTGTTAAACCGTGGTATAGGATGAGCATGTTCCTCCAATTCGTAATATAATCTTATGTTACTCTCCCATATAACTTGATAAGATACCCACATTGCTTTCATTCTTCTTGATAAGGATACTCATGTTGCGATAAGGAGAACATTATGTTCTAATAGTACTCGGATATGATTATCTCTTGATAGGATGCTCATGTCCCCTTTGCTAAGTAATTGGGTACTTATGTTCTTATATCTCGATTCTATGTTACCTTGGTTTTAAGTTGATTGCCCAATTCGTTGTCCCTTTCATGGGAAACAATTAAAGGACATTTACTTTAACATTAATGTGGTTCTACTCCTGTGAATTACCACAGATGTTCAACATAACGAAGCTTTCGTTCCTGTCCCCCCCCCCTCCTTCATCATATTACATATATACTTCTTTTATTAGTTCCCGTTACCCTCCCCCATATTCCACCGATGCTTCTCATTTTCATGTTTAACTTAGGTTGATATACGTCATTCCATATTTGTAATTTTTATTTGTAGATTTAAAACCGAGCTAGAATTCTCTGAAACGTTCCGGAAGCTTAATAACTTTCATATTTTTAATGATGTACCGTTTACGACGTTTTAAAATAAGAAAGAACTTTCATTTTCGTGCGGTTGATGCAAATGACGTCAGCTATCCACTTGAGGGACGTTACCAGTCAAATTTAAGAGAAATTTTCCAAGTCACCACGAAATTTTCTCCTGTTTTCCGGGAGTTACGTTCAAGTTTCGTTCTGCGGAAACCATTGTTCCCGGTGCTGTACTACCAGGGTCCTTCCAACCACACTTCCTCACCCGCCTTTGATTTACCAGGAATATATGTACTCGCTCGTAGAAATGGGGGGGGGGGGGGTTCCGGTTAATTAAAGACAATAGACATTAACGAAATGCGAATCAACTGCGAAAGGTCCAGTTCATGGTGTCACCAGAAAGCTGTAGCTGAGAACAGGGGCGGACCATGGATTTGATTTATACGGGTTTGTAGCCCCCGGAGTCGTTACAACCGACTCCTATGTAAGGGGGGGGGGGGCTGGGCCCCCCGGAAAAAAAGTATCAAAATTCCAAATGGTGCATTATGAGACAAATATAGGATGTAATTAAGGTCTGTAACTATAGAAACGCAAGGTTTTACTAATAAATACTTTTGAATTTTGTGTTAGGTTGAAAAGGGGAGTTGGTATACACCACTTCACCCCGTCCCTTGTATTCTCGACTACTGGAATGTAAAGGGTAGGGTTGAGGTAGAGACGGAGCGGCTAGATGATACGCGGAGGGTCGGGGGGGCAACGAGTGAGTAATGTTCCTGCCGACCCACCCATGATACGGCGACCTTCTTCTGAATTCGTGCGACGCTTGCAGACATAATTCAAGTCGATAATTGCATTAATTGAAAAAGTTATTTTTTCCTGATAAGTGTGGATGTTCTAATACGTTGTTTGCCCCTTAAATTATGTCAGTCGTTCATCTTTATACATTTTTTTTTTGTTGCAATGTAACTGCTCTCTTTAACTTACGAACAACGATAAGTTGAAATGGATTCTTACTTAGTAATGTTTAAGGAGACATGAACTAGCAATCATCAATAAATTTAAATTTAACTTTAACGTAATACCCTCCCCTCCAGTTCCTACCACCCATAACGCCCCCCACAAACACCCCTCCCCCCGCCACCCCCTCCTCCGCAAATTTTTTTTGTTGTTGTTGTAGGCCTACATGTCAGCGAAAAACTCTTTTTTTTTCTAACTGATATCACATGTGACAGGTCAAATGTGATATATTTTTTGGTTACAAATAATAAAAATAAATTTGCCATATCAATTGCTTCATGTATTAGTAATATTGTATTTCATCACAGCTATGTATCGTAAACACAAGTCCTTCTCTCAGTAATACATATATTTTAACGTTAAAATAAATTTTTGAAGATTCTTTGAACCGAAGATTTACGAATCATGAGGACGAATTGTGTGTTTTCCACCATGGACGTCGGCAGAATAAAACAATTTCAAGGAGGTCGCGGGGGGGGGGGGGGGGGTGGGTGGCGCGACGCAAAGGTTAGATTTAATTAACCGGTCATCGGTACAAACGATTAACCTATAAACCGATTTAAAATAAAAGAAAAAAATTATAGTTGCGATCAGATGATCAATGAGTTTGCTCATTCTTTGCTTATTTTTGAGTTCACATGTTTATCAGCCTAACATTTCATGAAACTATGTTACTCATAACATAAGACTGCTTAGGGAAACATATTTAAAAAATGATCTCACTTCGCTTATGATATTGTTGTGTATTGCGCAAAGTTCGGCTGGAGGACGGCACCTAAAATACCTAAATTACATGAAACCTGTACCTAAACTGTGTTTTGTAACAATGCAGAGGAAGCAATGTAGGCTGACATTCAAACCGAGTAGAAAACAATCCCCATGCGCCCACGACTTCCGAATGGTGGGATGATGTTGTTATAAACAATTTATTCCTGGGGAAATATGTTTCACCAAAACAACTAAAGAACTAGTCAAAATCAAATCAAAGTACATTTTGAAATGACAAACTATTCCTTCAATTCCAGCTAGATTCATTCGACTTATATATATATATATGTATATATTTTTTAATTCGTTAATGAAACGAAATTCAGTAAGGGGTGGTATTTTCTAATGTTGTTGTCGATAGAATGTTTCTAACATTACCTAATTCTACCATGGATGTAAGTAACAAAACTGCTTACTTTCACAATAAAAAACAAAAATATTATTGAAGACGGGAAAAGGAAGCTCCAAGGGGTTTCACCTATTAAATGGCAATATATATGACATTACACATAAACAAAATACCTTCCTTACATAAGCGGGACTATTAATCGTTCACGTGGTGTCTGCAAAAGCTGACTATAGTTGCACATTTCGTTAATTACGTTATAATACATTTATAGTTAGTTCGTATCCAAAATCAACTTCTGATTGGTCAATTTTTCCGCCTTCTGGTAACTCACCTTTGCGCCAACCGCTTGTTTTCTGAATTCAGCCAACGGTATCGTACATGGTGGTACCGAATTCCCGTAAACGATTATTTCGCACATCCAGGCCCGATGGGAGTGGTGGAGGGAGAGGGGGGGGGGATAGGGGACTAGTATGGCCCGGGTTAAGTAAGGGAGCTGGATGATGTGAAGGAGCCAGGGGAAAACATTTCGTTACGTTATAATAAAGTAAGTTCATGTCCCAAGTCAACATCTGATTGGTCAATTTTCCCGCCTTTCTCGTAACCCAACTTTGTGCCAACCGTTCGTTTTCATCGTCTCTTCTGAATGCAGTCAACGGTATCGTACAGGGTAGTATCTAACGCTAGTAAGAGATGATTTCGCACATCCAGGCCTGATGAGAGAGTGAAGGAGGGGGGGGGGGGTAGCAAGGGACTACAACAGTATGGCCCGGGTGTATTAATGGGGCCGGAAGATATGAAGGATAAGTGGAAAACATGACATAGAGAATAGTGTATTCGCACTATAAGAGTTGAGTAGGATAAAGAGTAGGCCAGAGACTTACTTGCCACCGGGGTCTCACCTGCATGGTGCTTCAAGCCCCCTGCGTGGATCAACTCAAAAATCCACGTTTTGCTACATATAAAATAGTTGAAAATTTTAAGCAGCTTTTGGAGTTATACTAGGAGAAATGTGGAAGAAAAGGTCTAAATCTTCATCATTTTTAGATTTTTGCAATTTTTATGCCAAACTACTCTAAGATAGTGTATCTGGTGTATGGTAAGATAGGAGATCAGATCAAAACCCACATTTAATGTCGGATACTTCAAAGGAGAATTAAACTGGCGCATGCGTTTAATAGCCACTGAACATGTGTATCACACACACACACGCCCACACACCCTGCGCATGCGTATGATAGCAAGAACATACGACTTCATCATGTGAGGTATTCTCGTATATACTGAATACACGGAAAAGAAAACGCGGCAAGCACCGCGGCCTGTCGGTTTTCTGATACCAGTGCATATTGCCTGAACATCGGTTTCCGTCTTCTATTCCCGTTTCCGTTTAAAATGTTGTTAAAATGTTGAATTGGAAGCCACCCGACGTGTAAGTTGTAATCAATGAACCCTTGCGGGTTTCTCCCACATTTGTGGTCGCTTAAGCGTCGTAAAAATAACCCCTGATGATTATTATTATTATTCTCATTTTCATACTAAAGGTAAAATTAAGACTCCAAAAATGGACATGGGCCCTCATGTTCCCACCGGTTCCCGATGCCCCGACCGTACAACCTAGCACTTCCCCTTAGTTATGCAACAATGCATATGAACTGAAACACCGATTGTGATTGTTTCACTAGACTGCCGGGACATCTGCTCATCAGAGATATTTCGTACGCCTGGTAAAATTCATACTGTTCCATTGGGCGTCGCTACACCCACCCCCTCTGCAAATGCTCAAAGTCTTAACGGAGGGGAGGGAAATACCAGCAGGGTTAGTGTTGGGGTGGGGGGGTATAGTGTGTTATTGCTCATTTGGCACATGATATGTCTATAACAGGTTCAAATAACTTGGCTTACACAATTTACCAATGCTATTTAAGTATAGTATATATATCCCTGTCAACGTCCAATAAATGGCGTTTCAATGGAGATTAAAGGGTGTGAAGACTCGCGCACAAAGAAACGTCTCAAGCCGGTCATCTGACCTAGTTTCGAATGAGGTGTAACAGAAGTGTTAGACACCACCATCGATCCCAGAAAATACACACACAGCTTGCTACCGTCGGTAATTAGACACAAGAGATAACGAGGTATCACGTTTCATCACTGTCTGCATTTTGTAGCGACAAAAAGACTAAAACTTCGTTTGCAAGCAACGGAAAGTTAACCTTTTCAGAGCGCGGCACGCGGTTTGGGACGAGTCTTCAAAGCCTTTAAAAGCAAGTGGTTTTTTGTCAGGTGTTTTATCTAATGACGTCAAAATGTTGTGTTATGTTGAACCCTCCCACCCTTCCCCATACCGTGTTTGCTATATGTAACTATACTGTTTCTTAGTAACATACGTCACCTTTACGCCATCGTGTGTGCCTTATAACCCAGAAATCTATTATTTTTTGACAGAAGCGTGTTTGGTTGACATAAAACGACATCCAAGTTAACTCAGGACTACGAGATTCTGGGAAACCTTTTATGTGCGGGAACAATAACAGACACCTGCTCTTTAAAGGGTTTGATCTTCTTAATTCAAAAAAAGGTCCTTTCAACTTCAAGCAACAATGTGAAGATAGAAATTAAAACCGCCGTATGAAAAGTGTTTCCCCAAAGGAAATAAAGTGCGGGTATCGCAATAGACCCCGGATGTGTGACTTGATTCATTTTCACCGCGTAAGATTTGTCACAGGGGTTCTATACTCGTAATGCGTGAAAGGTTGGGCATGTAATAGATATTTTTGCGTAGTCAAATGAGAACTTTATTTCAGAATATATACATTAAAAAAAAAATACGTGTGTTCCTTATACGTCTTCTGTCGTGCAAGCAGTTATTTTCGTTATAGATATAATTTCCTTTCTGTTGTTACTTAAAGCCTATACTTACGTGACCCCTATCATTATAATACTGGTAGTAACCAAACAAACTAACAATTCATGTATCAAACAACATAACATATTTTATCATTTAAAAAACAGTTTAACTACATTAGATTATCAACATTTACTAATTTAATACAGTACAATAAGTACAATTTTAATTTTCTTTTGATAATTTTTAGTTCTACCTGTTGAATATTATTTCTAACATTGTCATCAAACAGTGCAATGACCCTACGACTTTCAGTAATAGCAACGGTCAGGTTTAGATAACCGATTGTCGGTTGAAAGAATATGATCAATGATTAAGTCATTTTTCCAATTTTGAAAGTAAATCACATATGTTAGCATGTACAACTCCCATATATGTTAGCCTGTACTAAATCACATATGTTAGCATGTACAAACTCCCATATATGTTAGCCTGTACTAAGTCACATATGTTAGCATGTACAAACTCCCATATATGTTAGCCTGTACTAAGTCACATATGTTAGCATGTACAAACTCCCATATATGTTAGCCTGTACTAAGTCACATATGTTTAGCATGCACAAACTCTGATATGTTAGCAGGGACAAACAGTGAGCGAGGTTAGACGTTAACAACCATGGTAACATGAGTCAATACATTAAAAAGTAAAAATAAGCTGATATCATGATAATGGTAAGATAGCCTCAGGAAATTCTACACATGTTGCCACTCAGTGACAGGTACTTTCTTACAAGCATTACTTATTGAGAGAGCAACACACTGAAAGACACATATATTACACTAATTTCACTAGATTGTTAAGAAAAGAACATTAATGACATAGCATATATGGTGGCATACTCCTATTAGAGTCTATATCCATCCGCTGGATTGTTCTCCTTCAGGAAAAGTGCCAAAAAGCAGCAGGAGAACACCTTTTTGACCTGTTATCAATCATGATCTAGGTTTTTTTGTGGCTTGCATGTTGAAGAGCATGAATGGAAGTACATGACTGTGGTGAGAAAATTGGGTCAATTGAGGCAATTTTAGACCCCTTTAGGCCTCCCAGGAGCAGCGTAGGAAAATTGTTTACCACTGAGTGAAGAGGTTTGTTTACAAGTGACGAAAACCTCCGGCTCGCATAGCAAAAAATCTGCGCGGTCATGGTACGGAAAATTGATGGTGCCATGAAAGGCCAACTTGTCAGCTATCCGGTGATGGGTAGCGTTTAGCTAGTGAAAACTTCTATCTAGACTTAGAGACTACATTACTTTTGTGATTTAGTGTGTAAGTCAATGAGGCTTTTAATGGGCGTATGCTACCTTAAATGATACATTAACTATAGCATGAATTACATCTACATCGAGGGGTA
>KN885937.1:40306-53207 GCA_000934455.1 Apostichopus parvimensis | reverse complement strand
ACTCAAGAAGCTTCCTCAACCAGAAGGAAGGTTTTGTTGGAGTAAGTTTGATGAACATTTACAATTTTGTAGTTTGAGAAATACATTCGTAAACAGCACAAATAAAGAGTTAATCGTCTTGGTCGCTTTTGCGAGTTAAATGCAAGCCATCGATTTGTGATAATATGTAGTACAGGCCTAGTTTTACCCGAGATGATCAAGTTTATATGAATCTTTCACTTTTCAAGTCTCTCTTTCTTTTCGGATGATGATTTCTGACAATTTTACAGAGTTCTTCATAGTTCTGAGTAAAATTCAAAATAAGATTGCGATTGATCAACTAAGACAGCCTTGATTTTTTAACCACACATGATACTTTATTATTAAATAATCGATGAATAATTTGAATTTTAAGCATTTCATCATCCCCCAGTGGAGTTACTTTGTCGTCTTACTGACATACAAAAGCAAACCAAATCTTTTCAAAACCGGTTTGACATTTCCTTCAGTATTTGATGTGAAACTGGACTGTTTCAAACTAATGCACCACATTGTTGTGGGGTTATAGTAGTTTTGGTTGCCCATGCCAGACAATTTTATCAAAAGTCTCAGAAATTTCTGTAAACAGTGTAATAGTTGATATGACAATGAAGGCTCTCTGAAGGTGCTGTCTAAAGTGTGCGTAGTTGCATGGTCTGATAAGAGGGTTGTATGGAGTCCCAAATTTATATGAGTATAACCTGTCAAACACCTTTTCATTTCTTTCCGGATTCCTAGAAACTTTCTCAAAAGTCACTCAACTAACATGTTTAGATCAGCGATCCGCAACTTATAACACCCACATCCCAGGATCTGCCATGAGGAGACTGAGCCATGACCCACTACAACCCCCCCCCCCCTCGTTCATTGCATAAAAGCTAGCTTGGAATACAGTATGGACGTGATGTTGCAAAAAAATAACTTAATGAATCTCCTTCAGCAGGCTCTGAAAACTGCAGATAATTTTTTTTTTTGCAAAGTCAGGAAAAGTTTCGCAGCCATCTCAAATTGTTTAGCGGCCCAGTTAATGGGTCATGCCACATAGTTTGCAGACCATCGTTTTAATCGAACTGTCGAACAAATAATCCCTATACAACCGGGATTCTCCATGAAATATACCAGGGCCAAAGAAAAACAGGTTTTCAAGCCAAGGGCTAGAGAGGAACAAAACGTCACTAAAGTTTAGTTTGAGCAATGTGCATGGTAGCCCCCAAAAGTGGTGTTAAATGTCCTGCATACCAGATTAGTGCAATGTCCCTTTTTACCCCTTTCCCTGGACCAGATTGAATTTGTTTGCAGGCCGGATAGGTCAGCAGGGGACATACAGTAATGAGAAAACCCTATAAGATAATTTGAGGCAGTAAATGAAGAAATATTGATGAGGTATTTTGGAGATGCTAGATTAAAGAGTAATTGCTTCAAAAACGCTACGCCGGTAAGCTCCAAAAACCATAGGTAAATTTTCCAATGTCTGGCAAAAATACTGATACCCACCGAAGGTTATTTGGAAGCCACTTTTGGGTTGCACCCCATAGCATTTGGACCTACCCCTCAATATTCTTTCATATTTGATGTCATTCTTGTTTACTTGCATGCTCTTAAATTGAAAGACCGGGAGCACTTTTTATACTTTTCAAGAACCCCTGATAGTATCAAATTCTGCACTAAAGTATTTGTTTACTCACTCCTTTCATCGTAAGAGCATCCCGATTGAAAAATAGTCTCCTGCATGACGTAAGTAGAAGTTCATGTTACAAAGTTTCAAAAGACAGCGTCAAACATCTTTTTTAAGAAAAAGAAAGGATGTAACAGTGATTATAACACTCCTGAGTGCTTATTTCCTCAATTTTTGGTCTCTTCTTTCGAAAGACAAAGAAAGTATTAAAGTTAGAAGGCGTAATGTTATGATGCTAACAGGCCCCTCGTCAGAGGCAAACACTAAACTGAAGATGGAAAACAAGGTAAATAGACAAAAAATGGGACCGACACATAAATTGAAAAAATTGAAAAAGTTCAAATAAATAAACAAAAATAAAGCAGGATATTGGACAGGAAACTGTCAGAAAAGAGATAAACAAGCAATTCTGTTTAATTACATTTGATTTGTTTGATTTATTGTGATTCTGTAAGTTTTGTGGGTTCCTATGCGGGTCAAACACGGTTGTGTATATATGCCATTTTAATTACATACTAGGTATTAGAGAGGATGCAGTGCTTAATGTGTCACATTTTCTACATGTCACGTTTTCTACATGTCACGTTTTCTGCATGACACATTTTCTACATGACACGTTTTCTACATGTCACGTTTTCTACATGACATGTTTTCTGCATGACACATTTTCTACATGACACATTTTCTACATGACACGATTTCTACATGTCACGTTTTCAATGAGTGGTTTTCTCGAGTTTGTGTCCACGTTCATTTTAAAGGGATTTCTAGTGACAGACAATGTAACACTTGATCAAAGTAAAGAGAAACATACGTCACATTGTAAAGCTGGTAACCCAATCTTAATACCTTACTTTCTAACTATAGATAAGATTAATTCTATGTTACCAAGTTTGATTAGCTACAGTAAGCCATGTTGGTTCTCCCTGAGAGAGGATCATACCTGGTGATCTGTGATGTCATAACAGTAGATCTCCCCTCAGAAGCTTTATTTACTCTCACGTTATAATCTTTTTGTTGTTGTATCTAAAATACCTGATACATTTTTAGTGTTTGCTAAGCTGTCAATGGTTTTTTGGTGTGTGTTTAGAATTTCATCAAAGTGCATCTAGGCAATTATATGCTTGCTTACAGGCTCAAATCAGGTATGGTGTTTTACAGTGGGCATGTGCAGTTAAAACTGTTTATGAAGAAAGTAATGGCATCGACCTCCCAACAGGACAACTTCAAAATGTTTCAGCTCAGAATTCATACATGTATGTTTGTATTATCTTGCCAATTCAATGACAATGACAACAATTTATTTCCAGCAATTTTGTACTGCACATGAATGTTTAACAAAGTATAAACGAAAATTTTGATATACAATACAATCTAGAGAGACAGGTACAAAGAAAAAAAAAACATTCATCATGATAATTTATATACAATATTTAAGCTGTACAAATGCATGGAAAAGGAGATAAAAAAGAAGCGCAATGCTTATAGAATATTTCCCCATTTGAATATAATAAATATATACATATACTGGAGAGAAATTGGTGAAAGGAAACAAACCTCCAAAACAAAAATTAAATAATAACATTAAAAAATCTTTTAAACTTTCCCTACTACCCTCAAATGTCTAACTGAAACATTCTCTTAATACTAGTAACATTTCACATTCAACAGCTTTTACTGATATATCTTTTCAGAAATTTTTAGTGTTTTTTTTTATTTTTTAAGAATTGCTCACCTATCCGATCTTTAATGTTCTGAGTTGAACGCTTATAGTAGTTTGACCTAAGCTTTGCCAGATTGGCGTGAAGTTGCCTATAGATTGAATTGCTAAGTAGAAATCTTGTCCCAAGGTCTTGCAATATGCAATTGTGTGAAACAAGTACTTCCTGATCAGATTTCTTACTCGATTACTTTACCGTAAGGGAGAGATTGGAGGTCTGGTGATCAAATGATTTAAGGCCTTAACATTCAAACACAAGAGAGAGCACATTGGATATGATTTGGCCAGTGAAAATGAAGTTTTCAGATCCAACACTTGTAGAGTTGACCTTGGAATAGAAAGATATATGCACAGATAAGAGACTAAATGATTCCAGGTTAAAACTGATAACATATCTTGACTGTATCTAAAACCAAGTGTTCATTATTTTAAGAACATTTCCGGTAAACTTATGAATCTTTAGGTGTAAAGTAAAAACCATGCCTGCAATAATCATATGAAAGGGAGAGAAAGAAATGCATTCATGCTAGAGGACATGGCATAGCACAGTGAATGCATTGTTTTGAAGATGTAACTCATTATTACTGTACATGCCATGAGAAGAATTTTATCGGTTGTTTATTTGTATTTCTTTGTTTTTGTTCCAACTTGAGTCCTATTATTCAGCTCACAGTAGGCACCCATAAACACAAACTCTGTGGCGTTTTTCTGTGTTTAATCAAAACAAAACAAAACTTCATGATCAGGTTTGGTGAAAGGCTGGCTACAGAACTCATCTCTGTTGATAACGTTTGTCACAAGAGGACCTCTCATTGGTGTCATTTGCTTCTAACATTTCCTAGTCTTCGTTTCTATGTTATTTGAATTGCGGGTGTAGTTGCAAATATCTGAAAACGAAACCTTTGACCCCGTCACTCTGTGGTAGTATGAAGCCACGATTTTACTATACGCATACATCATCAGTTGTATTAATATTCTGGCTTGGAAGAGGTCAATTTGAAACAAGAATATTCTGTATTTAGTAAGTACTTTTTATGATGCAGTTCAAAAATTAGGGAAGGCTTGCAGCCGGTGTATATCATGTGTAACAGTCGACAAATGTGTTGTCAAATATGTGAACAGTGTTCGTAAAAGATTACAGTTGAGATCAACTCCCAATTTTTCTTTTTCTTATTATTTATTGTATAATTTTTGAAGCATTGGACACTATTACTAATTTATATGTAAAGCCATTTCAACAGCAAGCCTACATCTATGTTCTTGCAATTATCCAAAACCATGTGAGAGAGAGTGTTCAACATCAGCCATCTCCTGTGGATGAATCACCTAACACATCACTGTGGAGACCCAAACTGTGAAACTGGCTAGCTTAGACAATGCTGCTTTCATTGCCGGTTCACATCTCACTGCTTTCACACACACGAGAAGGGCTTTACTCTGAATTAATAGAAGCCAATTGCATTGAACCGAGTGGTTCAGCGTCTCAAACCTCCCCGAGCATTCTAGTATCTCTCATTCATCGCCAGGACTGCTTATTGACGTCACGACTTGATTGGATAAAGGCTAGCCTGGGTAAAATCCGCTCACCTAATGAGTTGACATGAAATTACGCTGACGTATTCACGTGCAGTCGCGATGGGTAGTTCGAGGCCTGTGTCTTCCTTTTTGCGTTACGAGCAGTGCACATGGCATATCCTGGACTGTTGTAGGTGTAGATAACAAGTAGGTTGAAAAGCACAGCGATGATATTAAGAGGATTGCTCAAGCTACAGGCTAATGAGAAATATGATTATGCTGCATCATGGTATATATGAATATATATATATCCATACATACCGAGTAATATGTAGAGAGGGGTTGTAATTAAAAGCAGGAATGGGAAAGGTTCAGACTTGCAATTAACATACAGATAGGAAATGTGGTGGGACAATAGAGAGACTTAATAGTCTTATTATTAAGTTCACCCTTATTCTGCCTACGCGCGGGCAACTTGGGGTAATTTTCAGTTTGCAAACTTTACTATTGGTTTGTTATCGGTGTGAATGTAAGGGCATGAATGAGTCTATTTGAATGTAAGATTGATATAAGGACTAGGATAGGCCTACTCTGTTAACCTTTTCTTTTATTTTGATTGTTTTATTTATCCATAGTTTTTTAAGGTACCTGCAGTGTGTACACTTGAATTTTAAAAGTGCCATATAATGATTTACTTCCATTATATTCACTTGTGATATGGGTGAGTGTGGAGCGGCGGGGGAGGGCGGGGGAGGATTGGAAGTAAATTGTTCGTGTGTATAGAAAGGATTAAATGCACTATAGGCTTAAAAGTTAACCACAATACAGTTATTAATGTCAATATGAAAATGTTATATATTTTTTTTTAAGGGGGTGGGGGGGAAAGGGAGATGCAAGCTCATTTGGTTGAATATTTTATTAAACAGTCCTGCTGTAAGCAGCTTGCTAAACTTAGAATGTGATGCCTCACATTGCTGGTACAGTAATGTGCGACACACTTTCGATTGGTGTGCTTTTCAATTTCTTGGTTGGGAATTTAGTGAACATAGTTCAGTTCTGTAACAAATTCTATTCTTGTTAGAAACAGGCCTATTAATATTGTTTCAATGCCTCAAACAACTATGGGAACCTTTGCTTCAGTGGAAGTGATGAGGAAAGGGTTGTTCATAATTAGCTTTATCTTAATGTTTTAGCAATTTTAGGTGAATGTTCTTATATATTGGATCTTCTGGGAAACATCATTGTATCTCAATGGTTATTGAAATAAAGGAATAATTTGTATAATTTGGGAATGGAGGGAGGTTAAATCATATCAGTTTACATTTAATCTATAGGTTAACTCAGTATTAACTACTATAGTCGACTGGTAGCATATATGTCATCAGTTTGTTTTTGAAGAGTTCTGAATGGTTGTATTAATTTGCCACATTCTGAGGAATTACCATACTGTATATACTAGACTGTTAATGGAAAAATGAGGTACCTGTTAACTTTTATCTACCAAATTTTAAAGTAGAAAAGAGGTTTACCTATATAAAAAATGGTAAAGCTTAAAGTTTGCGGGAACACAACTTGTTTGTTTGTGTTGCAGATATTCCTTAATAAGTCACTTATGGTAGGGGACTGATTGTAAGTGCAGGAATCTCTTAGGTAAACAGAGGGGTTGGGGTGGGGGGGTATCCAGTTATATCATGTATTTCATTGCTTGGTCAGATGAACACATACATTACAGTGCAATGCAAAATGTAGCTTTAACTGGTTGAAGGTCTACAGACTGGACAGATTGGCCTAAATATTCCCATCACTCTTACTCTTGTTTCCGTATACAATTTATGCATTTCATCCTGGAAATTTTTATCTCATCAAAGATTCCACAGAAATACGGCTGGATCGAGTCCCTAAACAATTTCCAAAGATGTACCAGCTTAGAATAATTTCCATGCACGTACAGTACCATGTAGGATATGTATGCGATGGGACTGCGTTTCACTGTCGTAAAAGGGCGCAACCCTGTTTTGCATTTCTATGCATATTTCGAGGGATATCATTTGCACAGTCTGTTGGCGATGTGACTGATGTCCGAGGGAATTTATCTCGCTATCGTTCTAGTGGCACACCTCTGCCGTGTTGCATTCTGGGTATACATTTTGGGGGCTTTCTTCTCTGTTTACAGTAATATTAAATCATGTATGGTGTATTGTACCTACAACAAGATAAACATTTTCCAGTCTGTCAAGGTTGTATTACAGAATTGGGTATTTGATAAATTTGAAAATTTAAACAGTCTGCATGCATTTTATAGATATGTAAATCAACTTTATAAGAGAGAATTTAGCAGTATATCGAGATGATATCTGGACAGCTGGTGTTTATTTGTTTATTCATTAATTACTCATGAATGTTCATTCTCCTTATTGTTCTCCAATTTATTAGAGCAGTGTCAGCAACAGGTCTGAGCATTTAAAACCCTTTGCGGTAACAGAGGGAAAAAAGGAATTTTAAAGAAAACACATGCTAACTTTCAACATGCATTGAAAACCATAAATTGTTAATACCTTTTTAGTTCTATGGCCTAGAGTGAATGTACTATTAAACTAACAGATTCATGATAGCATTTGGGCTTTTATTTTATGATGAACAGTGCTTGTAACTTGTGGATGATCACTGAAGTAAGAATTTTCCTCATTATTTTTCATAGAAGACAGATTTTCCATCAACTGCTGTATTCCTGCATGAAAATGACCGATATAGAATATGGTTCTGTAGCTTAGGATAAGAGGAAATTGATAGTGTATAGAGATGCCCTTAAAGCAATGAGGCTTAGCAATCAGGAGGTTCCGGGTTCGATACCCGGCCGGGTCATAGTAAGGTGTGTTTTTCATCCAAGATCAATCTACGGTTTGACCAACGACTCTCTAACATTGAAAAGATTCCAAATTTGAGTTAAAGTGTTAAATTGGAAAGCCACCCGACGTGTAAGTTGTAACCCGTTAACTCTTGCGGGTTTCTCCCACATTTAAGCCTTGTAGAAATAACTGCTGATTATTATGATAATTATTATAGAGATGCTTTTGATATATATCTCTGTGAAGGAAAAAGTCGAGAAAAGTGAAACACCTCGATAAAGGCAGAGCTGTCTAAAGGTGAGGTTGTCCCAGTAATCTTGAATCAGTAGTTCTGTGGAGTACATGTAGTCTTCAAGTTTTAAACACTTGCCCAGGCATTAATATAATAATTCCAGCTAGCTGTTAGGAATGAATAGTACCAATGTGTGTACAGTACTAGTAGGTTGACATTTCATGTCTTTCCCAATGCTTTGGGCACATCAGCTGTTGTCGTAACACTCTGCGTGTATAAATCTGTATCAGACTACGCCGCCGAGGATGATCGTGAGGAGGAAACACTCCTCAGTTTGAAGACATGCCGCTGAGACTGTGCAGGAATTCACTGAAGTATCATACACGATATCCCTGTAGGGCCTGACTCGTCTACGTTTTAATCTATCGTTTCAGATCATGTTCAACCCGTGTTGGTTTTCTGCTCGGCTAATCAATTGTCAGACGGAACATTTCGGTAGGCATAAATCTTCAGCATGTTAGTCAGCCTTGATCTTCCATAGAAGCAGCAGCAGCAGCCAAGCCCGTTTGTCACGAATACTGAGCAACTCGGATTTAATTTGCAATATCGTAGGATGTTTCGTCGGAGTGAGGCTTGCGAAATTACAAAATAGATAATAAGCACTTCCTTCAAAGAACATGAGCATTTAAAAGCTAGCTTTCTTTAGGTTTAAAAAATAAACAAGACATCAATTTCTTGCTAGTTTTATTGTTAGGTGAGATGGGAGATTCATGGGAATGCTTAATTTTCATTATCTATATCAATTTGCAACATGGTACAAAACATAAGCTGTTCCCTACACAGTCTTATTAGAGAATGTAACAGTGTATGTTAGAGAAAATTCTATCTTTGAGGTTTTAAGGTTGTAAATTTAGCTCTGAATACCAACTTTTGCAGACAAATTGTGGAAGTGTAGTTTCCCAAAAGACATGCAATGCTATATACTGTAGCTCATAATACAGACAACAATATATTTGCTAGCAACTTCTGGAGAAGTTGCCAATATTTACTCGCACGTAACGAGGAAATATTATGACCCAAGTTCAGTGGAATGGTCCTGTCAGAATCCTGTTAATATTGTTCAGCACAGTATTTTATGATTAAAACAGAAGTACAGAAGAGTTGTTGAAGTATTCATTCCACGCGTATAGTCCATTTTTATGTATTTTAGTAACATTTTAACATTTACTACCAGTGAAGAAAAATTCCAGAAACTTTGGAAACATTTCAGGACAACCTTTGTCATTGTGAATTTATTGTTTGTCACATCGCACTGCTTTTCACTGTATTACTAATATCAAGTATGTTGTACACCCTCACTTTACATTATGTCAGATTCATCCAGAAAATAGCTGAATGTTACATCATCGAAACCACTATGCATTTTTGCATTCTGGGTAAATTCTTTTCTTTTTGATTGTGGGTTTGTGCTGGATTAATGACAGTGTTCAAAATAAGGGCAAATTTAAATGAGGATTTTTCTGGTTGTCCCTACCTAGGACAACAGGGTCTTACCATTAGGTTGTCCAAACTGTTAATTTGGTTGTCTGAAAACATGAAGCAACATAACAAATCACCAATATATACACTGTAGGAGAAATATGTGTAGGTATGGTAGTTTATAGAACAATTATAAACTCCCATTCGGGTAGCTCATAGGCCATTAAAACTCCCATGTTGGTAGTACATAGGCTAGTGAATCTCTCATTCGGGTAGTACTACATGGGCCTACCAGTATAGTTTTATTCATTTTCAGTATCTCCTAAGGTGATACTTGATACCAATTTATCATTTGACCTATTTTGGGGGGTATTGATTTACAATGTTCTCAGAATTGGATGTAACCGCCAGTGGTACGCCCCAGGACCTCCACAGCTGATTTTGGTCCTCGGAACAGAAATTTGGTCATCTTGGACGACCATTAAAAATTTGCCCAGACAGTGCATTTTTTTGAATGAATTTGTGGCAGCTACCTGTAATTCTGAATGAATTAAATCAATAACAGTTGTATTGGTAAACAAACATTTGAAAATTTCAACAAGATTATCTCAAACATATTTTCTCCTATTCCTCGGGAAACTTTACAGATACAGTTATATAGGCTTGAAGTTCATGGTTAAAAACAGAGAAAATCCTACTGCAAGCTTGTATTTACACAGAATGATTTTAAGATGTGTCATTTATATGCTGAAGAAGTTAGCCTGATACAAGTTGATTGTCTGACAAAGAAAATTTGCATTGGAGTATCACAAGCAAGTTACTTCACTTTTGTGTGGTAGTGGAGTGCTTAGATTGAGCTCCCAACAAAGTGTGCTGTTCGCATTTTCTCATACATGTATATTCCACCGAAAATCCCCTAATGGAAAATGTCGTCACAATCTACGCACAGCCTACTTCTTCACATGGAGAATGTGAAAGAATTGTTTTCTCTGGTTTACTGGTATCACTACATACGTATAAATAGGTCATAAGTAGTATCTCCCAAATATGCTGGAAGTTATTTGGTCACTCATTTGCCACTTTCTTGCCAGTTTCTGTCTATCTATGGAGAAATGAAACTAATTATAAAACTGCAGAACTTATATGACGTGGATGATAATTGGTTCCTCTAGAATCAATACCGTCATATAACATCAGGCAATTGTATTCTGTAGCACTTCAAGTAGTCAGTAGTATGCAAACATCAAGATTCTTTTACAATATGACGTCAATTTGTCATTTTGTATATATCGAGACAAATAGTGCTGGCATTTTGAATTGGCAGGTGAGTGGCTTTAGATAACATCATATTAAAATCAATACTCAAAAAAACTTATTAATGAAACTTAATGGTAAAGATATTTTTGTCAACAGTTGTTTTTGACCTTGATAAAGCCAACTACAAAACAGTCTTCTATCTTGACAAACATGGAGCAGGCGAAAGTGACCAGCTCAAATTTGTGGTTGCTTCATACCTGTTTATGCAAATCTTTGGAAAATTGTCTTTATGACTATTACGAGTCTCACACGAAATTCAATATGCCCTATATAGCCATTACACTGCTTGCAGTTGGATTACAAGATAATTCATTGACAGTATAAAAATTGTTTGATTATATTGTGTATGTAGACATTTTTTCATACTTTTTTAAAAAAAAATTTGATCACCATGTTAACCTTTCATAATTATCAAGAGCTTAGAGGATGCAAACTCTGCCATTTACAAAATGCAGTGTTAGCTCTTCTTAATATTAACAAGTATCTTCGTCACTTCTCCAGCAGTATCACAGAAACTAATTTAAGGCCCTAGAATCAGTATGTTCAATATTATAAAGCTTGTAAACATATTCATATACGCAGAGATTGTTGTGCTGTGAATCTTAGAGACATGTTTCATTACATATGCCCATGTAATGAGTTTGTTTAAGATGAATCGCTCCTCATGTTCAGGCTGGCTATTTGCCGTTACGACTGAACTCTGAAATGTCATCTAGGGAACCTCGATGTAGGATTATCTCCTGAAATTGCTTGCGGCAGTATGGTAGTGATTGCTACAGATATATATGTTACAGTCTGTATATATGTTACAGTCTGTATGGTAATGATTGCTACAGATATATGTTACAGTCTGTATGGTAATGATTGCTACAGTATTATGTTACAGTCTGTATGGTAGTGATTGCTATAGATAAATGAGATATCCTAACACTGCGCTGTGGTTTCTCTATACTGCTGTGTTATAGTCTGTATGGTAGTGGTTCATGCTAATGATTCGAGATAACCCTACACTGTGTTACAGTCTGTATGGTAGTGATTGCTACAGATATATGTTACAGTCTGTATGGTAATGATTGCTATAGATAAATGAGATATCCTAACACTGCGCTGTGGTTTCTCTATACTGCTGTGTTATAGTCTGTATGGTAGTGGCTGCTAATGATTTGAGATATCCTCACACTGTGTTAACAATTTGCTAACAATTTGAGATATCCTTACACTGTGCTATGGTTTCTCTATACTGCTGTGTTACAGTCTGTATGATAGTGGTTGCTAATGATTTGAGATACCCTTACACTGTGTTATAGTCTGTATGGTAGTGGTTGCTAATGATATATGAGATATCCTAACATTGCGCTATGGTGTCTCTATACTGCTGTGTTATAGTCTGTATGGTAGTGATTGCTACAGATATATGAGATATCCTTACACTGTGCTGTGGATTCTCTATACTGCTGAGTTATAGTCTGTATGGTAGTGATTGCTAACAATTTGAGATATCCTCATACTGCGCTGTGCCAGGCTGTGGTTTCTCTATACTGCTGTGTTATAGTCTGTATGGTAGTGGTTCATGCTAATGATTCGAGATACCCTTACACTGTGTTACAGTCTGTATGGTAGTGGTTGCTTACAATGTGAGATATCCTAACACTGCGCTGGGGTTTCTCTATACTGCTGTGTTATAGTCTGTAATTTGTTGTCTTATATGGTCAAGGAAGGATACATGTGACATTCTACAATTGAAGCAGTGAAGGAAAGCATCAACCAGCAGGTTTCACAACAGTTCTTGTTAAATTAGCTACAGTCATCGGAAGCACACTCTTGAAATAAAAGAATGGCAAGGTACATCAAAAGCAAGATTGGTTCGTCTTGTTATTCCAGAATCACAGCATGAAAGATGAAATAAGTATACGTTCAGTAGTTTGAAAAAAACAAGTCAATTAAATTGGATTTTATGATGGACAATAAATTCTGCACTGAGTTATAAATTGGTTAATAAGTCACCAATTAGAAGCCAACAAATGATTTTAGTTGTTTATCATATATATTTGTAGTTTAATTTTTAATCATTGTGTGACCCTCAATTTTTGTTATCCCAG
>KN885937.1:30132-40256 GCA_000934455.1 Apostichopus parvimensis | reverse complement strand
GTTTGTTTAAGATGAATCGCTCCTCATGTTCAGGCTGGCTATTTGCCGTTACGACTGAACTCTGAAATGTCATCTAGGGAACCTCGATGTAGGATAATCTCCTGAAAATTGCTTGCGGCAGTATGGTAGTGATTGCTACAGATATATGTTACAATCTGTATGGTAATGATTGCTATAGATAAATGAGATATCCTTACACTGTGCTGTGGTTTCTCTATACTGCTATGTTATAGTCTGTATGGTAGTGATTGCTACAGATATATGTTACAGTCTGTATGGAAATGATTGCTATAGATAAATGAGATATCCTAACACTGCACTATGGTTTCTCTATACTGCTGAGTTACAGTCTGTATGATAGTGGTTCATGCTAATGATTCGAGATACCCTTACACTGTGTTATAGTCTGTATGATAGTGGTTGCTACAGATATATGAGATATCCTTACACTGTGCTATGGTTTCTCTATACTGCTATGTTATAGTCTGTAATTTGTTCTTGTCTTATATGGTCAGGTAAGGATACATGTGACATGCTACAATTGATGCAGTGAAGGAAAGCATCAACCAGCAGGTTTAACCGCAGTTCTTGTTAAATTAGCTACAGTCTTTCGGAAGTACACTCTTGCATTAAAAGAATGGCAAGGTACATCAAAGCAAGATTGGTTCATCTTGTTATTCCAGAATCACAGCATGAAAGATGAAATAAGTGTATACGTTCAGTAGTTTGAAAAAAACAAGTCAATTAAATTGGATTTTATGATGGACAACAAATTCTGCACTGAGTTATAAATTGGTTAATAAGTCACCAATTAGAAGCCAACAAATGATTTTAGTTTTTTATCATATATATTTGTAGTTTAATTTTTAATCATTGTGTGACCCTCAATTTTTGTTATCCCAGCAGGATCTTCTTAGTTTCCGTTGACATTATACCGTGACCACGGCGTTGAAACCTGCGCCTGGTTTTGAATTTGTAATGTAAGCAAGGATCCTACACCCGATTAAATTTGTAATGTAAATCCATCTCAGTGTTGACTTGGGATCGGCGGTGACCTTTAACTTAAGCCATTGTTGATCACAATGAATCGGTTTAAAAACAGGTATGAATATACGTAACACGCAGAATCGGTATAAGAACAGGTATGAATATACATAATTCACATAATCGGTATAACAGGTATGAATATACGTAATGTGCAGAATCGGTATAACAACAGGTATGAATATATGTAATTCACATAATCAGTATAATAACAGGTATGAATATACGTAATTCACATAATCGGTATAATAACAGGTATGAATATACGTAATTCACATAATCAGTATAATAACAGGTATGAATATACGTAATTCACATAATCAGTATAATAACAGGTATGAATATACGTAATTCACATAATCGATATAATAACAGGTATGAATATACGTAATTCACATAATCAGTATAATAACAGGTATGAATGTACGTAATTCACATAATCAGTATAATAACAGGTATGAATATACGTAATTCACATAATCGGTATAATAACAGGTATGAACATACGTAATTCACATAATTGGTATAAGAACAGGTATGAATATACGTAATGCGCAGAATCAGTTTCTTCCCAATATAACTTGTAAGAGCATTTGACAAACTATGTGCCTGTAAAGGAACTCGTGAGAACCATTTGGCGGGAAACTGTACTTGTGAGTACAATAGATCTAGGCTGAAGTTTTAACGCAATTAGCCATAGCTAAGTATGGGTATTATTATACAACATGACTGGCGAATGACTTCAATTTGTCAAGTAGCAATCTGTAAAACAAAACTTTGGGGGATTCCTTTCTTTGAAATGGTATTCTCAAATGTAAAGAGAGTGACATCTTAGAACCGCAAAAGCGCTGTGGCATTGTGCAAGTAGTGAGATAGAGACCAGATTATCCCATCAATTAGTTTAGTATGGATTGCTTTAAAACTTAGGGGGAACTTTGCCCCTCTCTGACAGTAGGTATAGAAAGCTGGGCATGCAAAAATGTCTGTATTTACTTTCGTGTCTTAGACCTACTTCAAGCACGTTTACCAGTGCAGGTTTCTCTTAGTTAGACTGCATTGCATCGCTAACAGAAACTGCAGATTCCTTGCTAGACAAAAATGCAAACATGTATTGTTATTAATATACACACATGCCATCCTATCCCTTTTCCTCTTGTACCAAAGCATGTGTTTCAAAACCTCCAACAGGTGCTGTGCTGTATTCTGTTATCCCCTCCCCCATCCGTACTTAGACGGTTCCATATGATCTTGTGTTAATGTAACCCATCCGCGCTCAAGATGGGCCGATTAGACTAAAACCATTTTTGAAGGTGAAAACGCAAGAGACATATCAGTTTGCCCTTTCATTGACCTTTTGTACGGTACTGTATGCAGCAAGAATGTTTACAGTTTGGGACTACGGGGAGTGGTAAGTTATACACGGTAAACAGTAGCAGCGGCAATTTCCTCGAGTTCCCCGGTATTATAAGGGTCAATATTTTTACCGGGTATTCAATGACTGGGTATTCACTGTTTGTTTCGGATATACCTGGTATTTTGGGTATATTCGTTTATGACAGATTTCAATACGGTCGTTATGGGTATGAATGTAATACCTGGTATATCGATATATTGATGCACCCTTGTTGGAAGTAGAGTTTGGAAGCTGATTCTCATAGGTCTGGCATCTCTTAATTACGTCTACCCATATATTTGATTAATTACTATAGTAATTAATAACTGCTTCAAATTGTATAGCAGAGGTTTTCATTAGGCAGCCTGCCCGTCAGATCCGGCTGGGGTAAGTCCGCAGTTGCCTACAATCCTGTGGTGATAGGGTATACAGGCCTCGAAAGTCTGTAGCTTTGTTAACGCACCCTACCTATCCCCATACCAGTGAGGATAGTGAGATTTTGATTCTCACTGGCCATTTGCTTCAACAGCTGTTTCTCTCAGGCTCTCATAGTAAATTAATTGCCAAACAGTGCATTTAAATTACAATAATGATGAACTGATATAATAAATGATATGCAAACACAATACTTTTTCTTTGTCAGTTACTAAAATAAAAACAAGTGTGATTAAAAGTGTATCAGTGGGTAAATGTGTACTCTTTTGTGTTACTGTTGCCCCCCCCCCCACCCCTCTCTCACCTCCAACTCCCTATCTCCTTCTATTAAGCCTTCTCCTTTTCTTGCCTTTCTTGTTATAAGTAAGAGAAATAGATAATACTTAAAGTCTGTTAAATATATTGGATTAGTAATTAAGATTTTGTTCATTCATACTTAGTAAAGATTCCTAAATCCTATTGGTCCATTCAGGTCAGCTGACCGTGGTTAATCCTGTGAGTAACGCACGGTAAAATTACGGGGCATCACTTTAATAAACCTTTGGTTATATGTAACCAAAAATGTTTTGTTTTATGATTTTTCCCCCACACAAATGGTAGTGTATGAATGAATGCGGTTAATCAACGGTCTAGCGTGCGTCATTCACATGATTAATGCACTCCGGGTGTTAATGCTATCGCTGGATGCACTCGGGCTCCGCCCTCGTGCATCGCTTGCATTATCCCCCGATCGTGCATTAATCATGTGAGTAACGCACGCTAGACCGTTGATTAACCCCTTAGTGAAACCATTTTCTATTTGGGTCCATCGATTGAGGGTTTGGATGCCAGGGCAATTTCTTTTAATAAATTTATTGGTTAATATTGAGTTATACAGCTAGTGATACATTTTGCTCTCCTTTCAGTTATTATTATAATTGTTAGAAACATGAATTTATGCACTATTAATACATGTCACAATTAATATGCAAAAGGGCATTCCATTTTAATGTTAGCAGTAATAGTTTGCTCTAGTGATTAATTGCATATTGATTGTTTCTTTTGCTGTTGTTTTTCTTCTTATTATTTTTGTTTATTTTCTGTTGATATTTCCATTCACCATAAGGCAAAATCACAGCATGCAATATTCTCTGAATCTAGTATTTCCTATCTTTGCAGTATGGGCAACCGTCGAAGCAGTCACTCCTCTCTGGAAGAAGATCCCAACAGAAAGGTTTCTCATTCGGGCAGCAATGTCCCTGCCAAACCAAAACCGACCGATAAGCACTCTTTCAATGCAAAGTCCGAGTCCCCCTCCACCCCTAACAACCCCGGGCCTGCCATCGCAGACACCCCCTCGCCGAGGAAAGAACCCCCCGACAGGCCCCCGCCCATCGCCAAGTCCCAGTTGCCAGATTTATCTAAATTCCCCGAAGACGTTAGAAAGTTGTTGCTGGGTCATACGCCAGGCGTGAAGATGAAAAGGAAAGCAAATGTAGTTAGAATTTACATTAGCTCGATTCAAGATGGTAAGTGGTTTCCTCATTAGCGAGTGCATCCTTGAATCTCTCCTGGATACCATTCAGCCTCTCTCCTCATCTTTAATTACAAAGTTCTCTCCCCTCCCCCCCTTTGCAGGGTCCTTTGTTTTGCTTTGTCTTTTTTTTTTCTCTTCGTGTCTTCATTCTCTTTGTATTTTTTTTTCTCTTCGAGTTTCCAAGACGTTTCACCTTTGATATTTGGACGATTGTCGTCATCTTTCATCATTTCTCATAAATAAATAAGTAAATAAAGTCAGCTTTTGTGCTGGCTGCGGTGGTGTTGGTTATGGTGGCTATTTACAATTGGTTGAATGGATTTTTTATCACTATCAGGAATCATTTCTCTTTTCTTTTTGACTGCTTTATGATTTGCCGTCACAGTGAAGGGGGAAAAGGTTCGACTTTGATTTTGTAAAGAAAAGTTCGAGCCTTTTGTGAAATGGGTGATATTGAAAACTAATCATTCTGTGTATGACTTTGATGGGGTTTTTTCATTATGGTGGTGATGTGAAACATTGACGCAATCAGAACCAAGTAGGCATTTTCATACGTGAAGATAAAGTATGGATCATGCTGAGCTAATAGAGTGATAGGGTGGGGGGGGGTGGGGATTGGTCAAAGAACAAACAAAGATTTCTGACCTGCAAAAAGGCATTGTTTTGTGAACAGGTGGTAGATACAGTATGTATCTTTTTAGAACTTAATTAAAGCTTTAACATAGCTAGCTGGAAAATTACACAGCTGCATTTCCAATTCTCAACCAGAATTGGGGTTGCCCTAGCTCTTCCATTTGAGAAATTTTGGAAAAACTGGATGCTTCTCAGATGCCCCAAATTGCTGCTATATTTTGCAACTTTTGAAACAATGTTGGAAGAATTTTCGACCATTTACGTTCTACAGCATGTATGTATTATATATACATGAAACTACTGTACACTAGCATTTATTGTAATATTTTGTCTACCAGTGGTGTGGAGGAGAGGGGGGGCAGGGAGGGGGAGGGGATGGTGCTTAGCTGCCCAGATTTTATACTGGAATGCAAGTCCCAGAAGTATACATGGCTGCATACCCCTGTTTGTGGGTTTTAAAGGCATTGAAGACTCGCCCAAACCACGTGCGGCCATCTGACAAAGTTAACTTTCCGTTGCTTGCAAATGACGTTTTGTTCGTGTCGTTACAAAATGCAGACAGTACAGTAATGAAACGTGATACCTTGTTGTCTTTAGCTGGACCTGAGATGTCCATTGCTGTATTGTTTTGTACACTGTGCTGTGGGTATTGACCACAGCTGTACGTACTGACTGTGCACTAGTGTCTAATTACTGATGGTAGCAAGCTGTGTGTGTGTATTTTCTAGGATCGATGGTGGTGTCTAACACTTCTGTTACACCTCATTCGAAACTAGGTCAGATTACCGGCATTATACGTTTCTTTTTGTGCGAGTCTTCACACCCTTTAAACTTTGTTGAGGGGGAGGGGAAGGGAACTTAAGGTTTTTTGATCCATTATAATACATACACACTGATACCTATGCTTATGGCCTCATATATGAAGACATTATGATGAGGTAATTTTACCTCCGGGGTCTCACAAAGTTAGCAAAATAAAAATTTTTGATGTATTTTTATATATGTCTATATATACACACACACATACATATATAAACATTGACACATCCACAGGTTCGTATTGTAAACACACCGCAGGTATCATTAGATTTTGAAAACACAAACCCTAAAGCATTTATGCTCTTACTTGCTTTGACCAGGACTGCTATTGATTAATAGAGAAACTCAGTATACACATTGTGCAACTTGACCATTTTAATAATGGGAGTTGTAATGTCAGAGAATCAAGGATGTCTTGTTTTCTTGGCATTAGTGATGTTTGACAGAGGCCATGAAGATCCAGATGTGAATCTGGGCTCAGATAGTAATGAATTGCAGGTGACTAGTTTGCTGTTAATATCTCAAGGGTTGACCTAATGAAAAAGTGGGACTACTTTGACAAGCAGTTGCAGTGTCTCTGCTATACATAAACTGCAGGTTAATTACCATGCTAAAATAACCAAGATACATCAAGATCATCACATGGTACAGTATATACCTATTGCACATAGTTATTAAAGAGCTTTGGAAAAATATGATGTCTTGAATAATAAGCAGTGGCAAGTCAAAAGCCCATGCATTTTTAGTCTCATATGTTTGACATTTAGCAGTACCTCAGGGTACCTGCAGTGTGTCTACAAACCAAATCTTATGTCCACGTCAATGTTTACTCCCCAAAAGTTTTAGTTTTGTCAGTCTGTGGTGCAAAAGGCGCTGAAAATCTGTGCCAAAAGTAATCGTTGGGTACAAGTCCCCACTGAAAGAGAGATATAGGCTGTTAGTATAGGTATCAGTTCGTGTGTGTGTCTAATGGAATGCAGAAATGGCTTATTTATGTTGAATTTGTGAAAATCTGGTTGTATGATTCTAGACTGGTAAAGGAAAGGTAAGGTCCATGGCAACAGTCTCTTACTCCAGGTTTTGTACCCAAAATCACTGCAGGAATTGTGGATAGTTGGAATGAACCTCAGAGGTTTGCAAATTAAACAGTATTATACAACACCTAATTGTATTCTGGTCATTTGATTGGTCAATTGCTCATTGATTGCATGCAAAATCCGCTCTATTCCACTCTATGAAATAGAACCATGGGTTATACTTTTTTGGTAGCCTTTTTTTCAATGGTAAGAGAGCAGAGAAACCTGTCTGTTCAAAACAATCTGTTGCTTGAGTGCATTTTACCCATCTTAATATAATATGTTGTATAAAACAAATAATGAATGGTTTCCATTCGTGCAATAGTGCAAATATTTCATTCGTTGAAAGATGTAATTTGTTCCATTCAACGAGGCGCAGCCGAATTGAATGGAACATTCCATCTTTCAACTCATGAAATATTTGCACTATTGCACAAATGGAAACCATTCATTATTTGTATAATATATTATATTCAAAATTGATGGGACACAAAATTGTCTGTCTTTGATAGAATGATCACTAACTGGCTAATCATAAAGCAGCCAAATGGTTGTACTGTATGTAGACAGGATCCTGTGACTTAAATATTACATGGCCAGTGGCGGAGCGTCCATACAGTCAGGGGGGGCGAATGCCCCCCCTGACGGACTCAAATGGACTGCTGGCGCCCTTTTCAGCTTTTTACCACTTTCTACTTATTCACGATTATTGACTTTTTTATTGCGCTCTCATCTACCTATTGACATTTGTTACATTTTCTTGCTGTAATTTTCTGACAAAATGCTCTAACGGCTATTTATTCTTCGTTTATCTGCAAATTAGAAAGGCCCGGAAAGGGTCATTTCCGGCGATCTAGGGAGTATCTTTACTCAAAAAAATTCTGTACGCTCCGCGCTAACCCGTGGTGGCGCTCCGCTTACAGTACATAGTGTCGAAAGCGCCCTTACAGACCATTCTCGCCCCCTCTGACCAATACCCCTAGTTCCCCCACTGTACATGGCTCAGTATAAATAGTGCAAATTTACCACCCAATGTAAATTGTAGCATTTTACATAAAAAATGCAAGCCAAACTGTAAAGCTCAATCCAATTCAACCACTGATTTCACGTTTCCTGAGGTGTTTCAGACATTTCTGCTGCAAAATGCCTTTATTTTATAACCATTTACATAACAGTCAATAATACTGGTCATCCTCAGTGGATGAATACCTACACTTAATCATAGATGGGTAAAGGTTAGGCAGTATTACCAAAGAGTACTGTGTTATGTGATAAAACATACATTTTAGTTTCATAACTAATCTCGATGTTTTGACAGTGTGACGAAAGAGCTGTTGTATCATTGATACTGATACCCCAAAAGCCTAATGTATAGTTATATATATATGTACATATATATAAATATATATATAACTCTGTTGTCTGATGATCGTGAAAACACGTGAAAACGTGTGAAACTAGTAACAACTACTGTGTTCCACTAGTCTCAACTTATTCTCACCTATACTTTGAACTGTCCACCGAACATAGAGCACTCTGTGCCAAGATAGATGCAAACCAACCAAAGGTGTATATATAAATATATATTATGTGTATTTATGTATAGCTATATACATATCTGAATTGTTATAACGTGTAGGTAAATTGGAGTTATATTGTATAGTTATATTGGAAGTTCGTTGCTTAGAATATCAACGATAATAGTGCTGAGAAACAGTGTTTTAGCATGCCATGTAACTGTGGATGTTAGGGTCCGTTTTCTTGCAAAAAAGAATAAACAAAGTACTGGGATGATATTTGAGTACTGTCTGACTGTTTGAAACCCATTAGAAACCTTTGGGTTAAGAAAAAGAAGGATGGTTTGGTGATCTTTTTATTTCTCGTTTAGAGATTGGGGTTATTGATAAATTAAAACATGGCCAGTCAAGCTTGTGACAAGTATTGTTATGTGCTGTTAGTACTCGGTAGCGCTGAAATATTTATTGAAGATCAACTCATGAAACTGCTTTAACGGGTGGAGGCAAAGGTCAGCCTAGGCTAGAATAGCTCCGTGTCAAGGGTCATCATCACTGACTTTATCGTGGTGAATTGAAGGGGACAGTCAACCAAAGTTGAAACTGTTTTTTATATCTCATATCTCGGACATATAAATTCAGAGGTCTTAGCTCGATTGTCTATGATTTTGAAAGTGAAAATCATGAATCTTCCCTTAGTGTGTTGCCATCAACCAATGACTGGAATATTTCCCAAATTTTAGAGATATTTAAATATGAAGCTATTTTGCCAATTCACTTATGGTGTAAAAGACTAGTTGTAAATGTAGCAGGGGCAGGCAGGAGGGGGAAGGGGTTGTTGCTTTGTTCGGGGCATGTCATTTGAGAAAGTAATCAGACAACCTGTTAGGGCCACTGTGTCAATATTACAACTCACTTTACAACCAGTGAAGTTTTAGTTGATGAATATGTTTTTTTCCCCTTTAGGCAAGGAAAAGTTGTCTATTGAAATAACCTATATTTTATGTTTACTGTTTGCCAGTATTCCCATCACCAATTGACTGCTTCCCTGACCTTTAAGTTGATTAACATCCTAAAGAGAGTGAAATTTCTTCCGTGGGTGACAGCGTAAGACCTCTGGCACGATTTTCTCATATCTCTATATTTCCAGTCTTAGTTTAGGGTACTCTGTTTTGTTTCTACTGGAAATTATGATTTGGCAGATATTTTGCAGCTTGCAGTAGCTTTTTGAGTTGATTTTGACCAATTTTCTTAATACTATCAGATACTAAAATCAGATGAGAATGTAGTTCATTTAGCTTGACAATTGATCTGGCATGTTAGCATGCTTGTGGGAGTGCTGTCATAAGATTGCTGCTTATGTGTGCTAGTTGATCCAGCATTTTCACATGCAAGTGAGAGTGCTGTCATAAGATTGCGTGCTTCGGTATGGAAGTGATCCGGTGTGTTAGCATGCTGTGGGAGTGCGTACATGAGATTGTGAGCTTCGG
Source organism: Apostichopus parvimensis (assembly GCA_000934455.1). Lineage (NCBI taxonomy): Eukaryota > Metazoa > Echinodermata > Holothuroidea > Aspidochirotida > Stichopodidae > Apostichopus > Apostichopus parvimensis. Next base: position 30,336 of record KN885937.1, on the reverse strand, counting down.
TATGCAAGTTGATCCAGCATTTTCACATGCTTGTGAGAAAGCTGTCATGAGATTGTGGGCTTCGGTATGCAAGTAGATCCGGCGTGTTAGTATGCTTGTGAGAGTGCTTTCATAAGATTGCGTGCTTCTGTATGGAAGTTATCCGGCATGCTTGTGGGAGTGCTGTCATAAGATAACGTGCTTCTGTATGGAAGTGATCCGGCC
>KN885936.1:0-15518 GCA_000934455.1 Apostichopus parvimensis | reverse complement strand
TATTGTTCTGTATTACACATACACAAAAACAGTTCAGGAAATTGAGTCACACAGCAGTCCCATAATATTAATGCTGTATGACAATGAATGTATTAATATTTCAGTACATGTTATGGCAGTTATTGCTAGAAAGTAGACAGGAGCATGAACTATGTGTGGAACAATGCCTGTACTGTTCAGGAGTTTTACATAGAAAGGAGGAATTCAAGTTAATATGTTGAGAAAGTGTCAATATTAGACGAACAATTAAATGGACAACTATAGTGAATGAGAGAAATAAGAAAGGAAAATTTTAATGGTAAATCAATGAGAAAGTGAAGTTAGATGGAAAATCAATAGTGAGATCTGATGGCATGGCAAAGATACCAAAATATTAAAGGACAAATGAGCTCTTCCTTCAGTCCCCAACAATTAAACACAGTTCATTTCCAACAAAATCAGTTTTTCATTGGCTCTAACTTTCTGTTATTTTATAATTTTTGTTACTTCCCAGCTGCATGCAAATCAACACACCCTTAAACACTTTAAAACAATTACACCATTCATGTGATGGGATATAAAAATGCTCTGAAAATCACTTATACTGTAGATATAGAATGTTATTCTTGTAAGGCACATCTAAGAGTTCTAGAATTTTCATTTATTTGATCAAACTGACAATTAGTTTAGAGCTGTTAACTTAAAGATATCACAACAGCTGAACTCACTCCTCCCTCCAATTTTGACAGAAATGTTTGCAATTGAATGATATCAATATACTTGTATGCTGCCATCACAACCCATAGAGATATATTTACAATGGAAAAATGAATCACGCTCTGCATTATGACTTTGGTGAGGCAACAAGGAACTAAGACACAGTGCATGCAACTTATGAAATTTGGTGAACAACTAAATAACTGAGTCATTTCGAATCATAACAAGAAGCAATAGATGTGAAGATTACACAAAGGTTGAAGTGGGGAAAACAGCATGCATACATAGCACACCAAACAAAGTAGAGTGTAAATTTTGTCTTCATACATGTGTTGCAGAACAGGCAAAATTTGACTACTCACCTAAACTTCTGTGTCCGTGAAGATGGTAAAAAGAAAGGGTTTATGGCAAAAACAAAGGTGTTATCATTCTTGGTATATGTGTAGTCAGCCTAAGGTGTCTTCTAACATTAAGTACATATGCTCAATGCATAAGTGCATGATGCATACACTAAGCTAAAGAGACTTGGACTGTTTAAAACAATCCTGGGGTATTCTTAAACAGAGGCACAGCTTTGAGAGAAATAAAACACCGACTTTACAAGACTAATATACCAAACCTGATAGTTTTGCCATGGCAATCATACAAAGAGGTCAAATGAACGAGGCAGCAGTGACACTGTCATGTGTTTATAATTTGCCATATCATAGAAAGTTTATGTATTACCTAAAGGATATCTGCATATCTGCATGTATACAAGATTAGCTACTTCAGATAATTTTGAAAACTTTGTTAATTTGCCACATAAACATAAACTCTATATAATGCTTACTACTTTGGTGAAGGCATGACAATGTGATTTGTGAGTAAAAAACTAAGTCCCTCTGTTAACCAAGCATGAAGTTAAATCATCAGACTAGAAGTAGATTCCTTGATCCTGGGTTTAACTATTCGATGAGGATCTGTGAGCTGGGCTTAAATTTAATTAGGATGGCTTTTTCACCTATCATACACTATACTGCCATCACATGCAGACCTTTACTGAGAGACTTATTTTACATTGTCAACGATTTGCTGACCACTCATGGAAAGTTTAACTATTCTTTGATGATCTACTTCAAGATCCATACTGGACCATCAAAGCTTTCAAATTGCCCAATATATTAAATACATTTTAAGCTTAAATTTATTTAAAATATTAAATAATTTTAAAGTCATCATAACAGACTCCACAAGCTACAACGTAACACTTCCATTGTAAGAAATGATGTAAAATTAATCATTATCATCACCATCATTACAATTGTATTATGATTTCTAAGGTAATTTTTTTAGAGTTGTGAATAACAGCAGGTTTACCTTGTCACTTATATCTAGCTGGTTCAACATAACCACAGTACGACACTTGTGGTCATAAATCATCCTCCAAAAATCTTCAATGGTGTTTGGGAGAGGCGACTGGGTGGTGATGAAGGCATCTTTCTTCTCATAACTCTACAAGAACATCAAATTAACCACTTTAACTGGTAAGTATACTGTATGTTTACATAAAAATAATCAATTCATCTGTAAAGTATTTCTATAATGTTTACATCAAAATAATCAAAAAAGATTACACAGTACCCTTCCTGTTTGTGTCTCTTCCTATGTTACATAAATCAATATCATCTCTGCGAAAATTGTCAATCTATCATAACTTAAACCTGGATTTTTGACAAGATGAATTTGTCAAGTATGAATTTAAATTTGAGTTTCTACATGATATAATAGAATCTTTGGTTTTCAAATTTGGTTAACACTTGACCAGATTTCTGCTGACGATTTGTTTAAGTATTTGGTTCATCAAGATTAATTTAAAAAGCTTTTGAGATGCATCCAAAAGTTTTAATACTAACAAAAGGAACCGTTGTTGAAGGAGGTGAATCCAACCTACGCAATTGTAGTTGTAATTTTAATATTCAGTAAATGTATTTAAATATTTAATTTTCTATACTAATATTCATATTTTAATTTTATATTTAAATGAACTCTTTACTAATTCATTAATAATTTTCGTAATGTACTTTTTGAATTGTTGATGTCCTTTTTATAAATATTTATTTTTATACTGAAAATAAAAAAAATGAAAAACACAGACAGGATATTAACCACGTACTCTTACATTCCGATTGGATATTAATGTTAATCATTAAAACAATGTCCAGTCTTTTTTTATTCAGTGATGTGTTATTGACTCAAAAAGTAACACAGTAAGGAATTACCTTGACAAAGGAAGCATTGATGTAGTTATCAGGATTACTAGGGCTGCTGCTGAGCATGAAAACTTTACGCCTGCCGACTGGAATAAAAACAATCAAAATATGACAATCTATCCTGAGAGGAATGCACTTACTCTATAATCAAGAGAATCTTAAAGCAATGTAAATGCTTTAACATTTTACATATGTGCCTCCGTAAGATCACGTTATGAAAAGGATTAAATAGACACTCACATCTTGAATACTTTATAAAAACACACAATTTTTCTTTCTTAGAGTTTAAATCTCTTTGAAGATGTTATGTTACATTCATCATTTTCTTTTAATAAGAAAAATAAAGAAAAATAAGAAAAAAAATAAACCATAAAGGTAGCAAGCTTTCTTGTCCAAATCATTCTATAAAATGCAATCAAATATATTCCTTCTCTATTGAAATTTTGAGTTTCTTTCAATTTACTGCACCTTTCAACAGCTCACTCTGAACACCTAGGACCAACAATGAATTCATATTTGTTCAATGAAACTGATTGTTCCTAAGAAATACTGCGTAGAAAAGCTGCATTGTTAATCTTCGAACTTAGTAACACAAATCAAATATCAAGGTCAACTATGAAAAGCTTCTCACAGACTTAAACTGGTACAATTTGAGTTATAAAAAGAGATATGCATTGTTAGAATAACAATACCTTCAGGCAGTAAGGTACAGTACAGTAGCTGTTATACAATAGTACTGCAGCTACATTTATGGAACTGAGGAAAGCTGAAAAATTGCCATTTGTTTTAACGTGCATTTGTATTTAAATGTGAGCCCCAAAAAAGAAGACTTACCAGGGACCATGTTTCCAAATCGGTCTCTGGGGGCATGTTCTCTCGCCATGTCCCCACCTGTCTCCAGTGAGTCTGTGGAATTACCACTTTCCAAAGAGTCTGTGGTTCCCCCTGTCTTAAGTGAGTCATTGGTCTTGCTCATCTCTACCTCAGAAAGTAACTGAAGGGACAAACGGATACCATGATAAGATATCACAGATCAGTGAAAGGAAATGCAGAGGCACAATTGACTTGTTACTATATGTAGATGTGTACCATTGTCTCTATGAGCCTTCTAACACAAGTAAATACACAGAAATGAACTAAGCAATAAGTAAGAACCAGAGTTGTAGGACGTAAATTGTACATTTTACCTTCCAATAATTGGTTGAAATACTTAATAGCCTGGAACTACTTTCTGAAGCATTTTTTTTTCATTCTGTTCAACTACTTTCATATATTTCATTATTATATCTACATAGTTTTCCATTAGTGATTTTGTATCGGCACATTGTTCAGTTTTTAATGCAATCTCTACATATTGTATAATTTGTAATGCAATCATTACATATAGTTTCAAACTTGTTATACCATCTCTAGACACTGTTTAACATGAGATGCAATGTAACTTGTTATACAATCTCTCTACATATTTTTTTCAAACTTGTTATGGTACGTCTACACACTGTTTAATATGTTATGCTGTCTCTGCAAACTGTTTAGCTTATCATGCAAACTCTAAATATTGTGCAGCACTATCTGCAACTAATTCCTATATAAAATTGTACAAATAATCATACCCAATAAAAGAATAATTAGAAAAAAGTTGATTAAAATTTTTAAAATCGTTGGCACAATTGAACGAATCATAGAAAATTGCACATAACATTCTCTATGAAATTTTAAATGCAGTTTACAATATTCTATTCAACAAATTACTCTGTCAATCAGCTGCTGATACAACAGTATAGACCACGGTCTTTGTACTTGAATATTGGACAGCACTGAACAAGTTTAACAGGGATTCACTTCAAACAATTTCAAATTGAAGGCTGTTGACACTTATCAGACGCGGCATACTGTGCTTTCCAAAAGATGTTTTATTGATACATTCTACTTATAATACTGCAAATACAAAAGCGCAGTTAACACCTGTAGCTTTCGGCAACACGTGACCCAAACTTGACATTGCATGTACATAATATCTTGGCAAAAGCAGATAACACAGAAATGTTGATCCTGGTTAATTTTGGGATGTTATTTGACTTAAATCTAATGCAAATTGCTTCCCTTTTCTAAATTAAGCAAATTTAATGCTTATAACTGTATTACGGATCATATATGATCTTGCACTCCTAGAATGTTTGAACAGAGGAGTATCCTATGGTAATCCCATATCCCTTCCACATGTTGTTTGCAGAAAGTATTTTACTATAACATGTCAACAGACCCGCCAACCTGCCTCCACAAGATAGGGAAATTTAGAAATTTCCCCAAGATACCTGGAGGTCAGGGAACATTATGGAGAATTGGGCAAAATCCAACTAAACGAACATTATAAAAAGTGATATATAACCAGTTTTTTTATTTTACAGGTCACAGTGAGTAAATGTGATTAACGCAATAAAGTTGGCGCTGCAGAACACAGCCAGCATTTACAAGTGAGATGTATATCTAACAGTTATGACCAACTACTTGTAATGTTTGAGGTAATAAATATGATATTATTATATAAGGATATATTTTTTGCAAAGCAGCTTTATTCATATCTCCATGGAAAACAAAAATATGCATTGTAATAAGCTAATAAACAGTTTTGCCCCTTAACTCGTTCATGGCAGTTACAAATGTTCCAGGCTTTGTACATTTAAGAAGCATATCTAACAGTTATAACCAACCTCTTGTGACATTAGAGGTAGTAAAACCCTTCAAGTCTCACCTCAAACTCTCTGAGAATTGCAGCTTTGTTGTCTTTAATTTTGAAGCGAGACAAGATTTGAGCTGAAATTTGACAATCTCTTGTCAAATGGAATGCATACAGACAGGTGTGAAGGTACCGATACTGTTTCTGTGTAAAGATGAGAACAAGTAATTAAATGATTCCTTGATGAAATGTCAAAAGCAGAGAATCAATATCAGCAGACCGAATGCTGTGTAATAGATATTAACTTACTTGTTGCATAAAAAAAACAGACATGCACAAACTCACAAAGGTTTTTATGAAATAATTAAACTAGATCTTTTACGAATCTGAAGGTTCCTTTTGAACGACATTGTTCGGTTTGATTGACATGAAATAACCATTGAACTCCACAGCAAACAATAAGACTTTGGTACTCAATATAAGTAACCCTTATATGTTTGTATGTATGTTTGTATGTATTTTAGATCCTTCTGCAAGCTGGAACTTGCAAAGAAGCCTCATTGGCTTATCAAAGCCGCAAGCCGACCGAAGTCAGTCTCTGCATGTAACTCTGTAACTGGACGACATACATTATTCTTGTTGGTTATTAATTTATATTTCTAAACAAAACACTTGCATCTGGAGGAGATATTAAAGGCATTTTACTATCATCCTTAAGAGAGAGAACCACCAAACCATGAGATGCTCTCAAACTTTCACCCACCCCTTTACTCATACCCTATATGATATGCTATCTATCCCCTTGATCAATATCAACATTATTGGATCAAAATCAGCAAGACCCCTGCAAAAAACTTTGGAACCTTTATAATGGATTACACATACATGTACACATAGTGTAAAGATCTACGGTTAACTATATCGTATTTCACATTTTGGACATAAAATGTTGTGCTATCTGTTTTCCATGCAATGTACCAGTTTAATAGATGTATCTTACCAATTTATCACATCAATCCGCTATGTATCATGTCTTGTGCAAACATAATCAAATAATTGAAGAAGATAGATACATAAAGATTAAACTCAATGATCAACTGATGAGATTGCTGATGAAAACTACACACTAGCTGACTCTTGACAAAATTGTCTTCATGAGAGCAGCAAGAATTGGCTGGATGACCTAGTCTAGCAGAGAGATATTTTAGTCGGCTTCTCAGAAGAAACACAATATGCAAACAACAAAGGTACGACTTTTCATTCACGGGTCTACATTCATGAAGGTAATATGCAACAAGAGAAACAAATATGAATAAAAAATAAAAATTATTGCAGCCTGGTCTAAGGAGCTGACCTCATCATCTATTTGACTGTATTTATAGCAACAGGAATCTCCAAACTTTCGATTTACAAGTTTGACAGTTGTGAGAAATAGCGTAAAAGTGAAGACAACGTAAGATGCTAATTATGGATATTACATACCTTGGTCTGGATCATATTGACTCGATTCTCCCTCATCTTGTTGACAAATGCAAAGATGTCAATGTACTCCTTACTTTGAAGGACATCCATCATGGAAAGCAGACCTATGAATGTTCCTGTACGACCGATGCCGGCACTACAGTTAAGACACAAATATAACAAATTTATTACATTACATATTAAATGTAAAATGACAGAAAACTGACAGGGAAATTTTAGACCATGGAAATGAACGAGGTAATTTATGGCTATCCTGTACTAGCCATAAATTTCTTTTTTTTGTTTCCAAGTTTTTTTTTACATATTTAAGAAAATCAATGCTAATGTCTTTGCTCTTATCAACTTTGTTACATCTCATTCCGCTTGATACACCAAATTGAAAACATAAGACAAAATAATATATAAAAAAACTACTTCTGACAGGCTGATGTGCTTGACATGTTCCTTAACTTTGGTGCATTTCACAGCTGAACAGTTTTTCATTTTCTTTTTTCCTTCGCAATTTGTCTGTGTCACCGAGACAAGCGATTACATTTAGCAAAGTTTCCAACTTGTACTTTGGAAAGAACATTGTGTTCTTGACACACAAACTCGTTGTCAAAATCTGCACTATCCACTTATCACTAATTAAGAAAGAAATCTTGTAAAATTGTTCTTGAATGACACTTATCTGAATGTTCATTTTGTGGGACTTGTACCATGACAATAACCAATTGTTCTCATATTTCTGTTGTATATTTCTTATAGTAGTATAAAGAAGGAAGAACACGTACAGACAATGTCGCCCTTTTCAGATAAATCTTACCTACAATGAATCAAAAGTGGTGTTTGTTTCTTGAAATGTATCAGCTTGCAATGTCTTGCAAACTCTACAAGACACATTGCATTGTCTGGAATATCTTTGTCGGGCCATTCCTTGAAGTGTAACTGCTTAACTTCACGAATTGTTCCACCCTTGTAGGGGAAAATAAGCAATGTTTAAAGTTTCACAAATTAAAGAACATGATATAAATATAATAGAACCAATATTTTTTTACTTATTTTCAAGTCATCATTTTAACTTCAGATGTTTCAATTGTACTGAATGGATGAGTCAGATATTTTACAAATTTAGGAATGACTCTCTTAGACTGACTCTACAGAATACAACACCAAAACTTGTGTTCAATTCACACTCTACTAAAGTATATTCTTGCATTCCAGATCAGCAATTAAAAGATGATACCCAACATCTCACTGGACTTTTCAAGTAATAGGTGTCATGTTATATACAGTTACCTGTGAAATAGTTCTTGCAAACAGATGGAAAAGGGTTGGGGGCTGGGCCCGGGGGGGGGGGGGAGTGTTACAGCTAAGTACAGTAGTCTATGGAGGAAGTCCATAGCTTTGCCAAAACTAACTATGCAAAATTAGAGTAATTATGTATGGTTTTGCTGAAGAAAAAAACCTATGGGTATTAATTCTACAACCATTTTTAACCGGAAACCCAGTTTATCTTAACATACGTATGCTAAGTATGCACACTAATTGTCTACGTTACAAAATTTTCTTCCTGTACCCACAGAGGCTCAAGGATTTGGGAATGAAATTCATTGTCTTTGCAGCCGTATATAATTTATATTTTAGATGAAGCAGCAAATAATACTAAGACAAAAACACCTTTTTGTTTGCCATTGCTTTAAATAAAATATTTACACTGAATCTGTCGCTTTGGCGAGCACCTCATCATGCCTCAGATGATATCGGCCATACCCCCCCAAAAAACATACACTCTCAAATAGTAATGTGTAGCCTAATGTTACGAGCAGGTGCAATACTGCAGTACTAACTTTGAACTTGAGCAAGCTCAATATGTGACACAGTATTTCTCAATGGGAGTTAACTGTATTAAACATTTAGCTAGACGTAGGCCTACTTGCAAAATATACCAGGTTTTACCAGTTGCAGTGTGCCTAACTTACAGAGACCCATTCTGGCTTAAAAATTGTAGACTGCAAAGGAAAAATTATAATGGACCATACTCTTATCCTGTCTGTTACAGAATTGTTTGAACTTGATTTATGGAATGTTTATTAAGGTGTAAAACTGATGATCATTTGGCTGCATCCATCTTTAAAAAATATTCATTCGTAAATATTTTAAATTCCAGAAGCTAGTGATTTCACAAGTGTTCATGCTGCCATAGGAACGTATGGTACCGGATAAAACCATGGTTTAAAAAGCCTGGTTTACCATGCAGCCTTACGATAGAGGTGGGTCTGTTCGTGATCTGTCTGGCAGTGTGCAGCTAGCTTAACAGGGACTGATAGGCTAACAGCAATGAAAGGACAGTGATGGACTTTAATGATGTATTAGCTTGATGGATTCTGGAGGTAAACATACAGAGAAGGTATACATTTCTACTACACTAACTTACCTTGTCCACCGAGAGTGTGCGGATCACATAGTCAGCAAAATGCTGCGTTTTGGTCCAAGTCACATTGATATACCCAAAAGACTGTATTTCATTTTCTTCTTTTGGCCAGTATTGCAGGCAACGTTCCTGCAGACATTTCAATTAGTTTGTAGTCAACAAAATATGACATTATAAATATCAGATTTTCTTTAGGAACCTACCATTATAAGACTAATAAAAAATAGAAGATAACAACATAAAACAACAAAGAATATGAATGCTCGAAATTAATTCCGGATGCAAAACGTATTTCTGTTACTAAATCCCACAGAAAATCTTAATCAAAATCAGCATTAAGCAATAATTAGGTTTTAAAGTGAAAATAATTAACGCATATCTTTCTTCTAGTTTATTTATTATTTTTCAGTATTTTCATCAGGAGAAAACTTTGAGTAATTAACCAACAACACTAGTACTGTATGATAACAAGACTTTAGAGGTTACCTTTGTATCTTCATATAAGTTGGCAAGCATCACAATAGTTTGAACATTCTGTTCCCAAATCAAGCGCCAAAAGTCATCAACGGAGGCCTTGTTTGGGGCTAGCAATGATAAAAACCAAGAGAATAATGAAAAAGAAGGCCATATTTTCATTAGGGATCTATCGTGGGGTTCATATCAGACCCTTAGAATTGGGTTCCATAACCTTCCCACTGATGACAGAGTAGGTACTGGACTAGGTAGTCTACTGGCTCAGAATGCTGAATCCTTGCCATGATGAAAAGATACAATTTGCAACCTGGAAACATGATTTTCCCTGTCTTGATCATTACTGAGTTGAAGTGATTAGAGTAGTTCTTGCACTAATATTGACCTTCACATCAACTAATGAAGGATAGCAGTATCTTGTAACCCTTCTCTTTACAATGTGTTTTCATTGTGCGTTCTAGCTGTTGACCGCAGTGACCTTAGACCTTCACAGAAAAAAAAATTGCACTTCTATTTGCACTTAGGTGATCTACAAAAGGAATAAGAAGTTTGTCGAAGCTTTACATAATGAGCAATCGCTGTGTTACTACAGTAAATACTTAGATTTTGTTTTGTACACACTAAAAACCATTGGTGTCATATACATACATACCCCACGTCTCACACACACGTCACCATCCCATAAATTCCCTTTGCATTTAGCAAGGAATCAAAATAACAAACATGTTGCTTGGTTACTTGCATTTTGACTCTAAAAAAAGCTCCAACTAGAGAAACTCATAAGACTATGAAAAGTTACAACTTTAACGATGATTATATTTACCTTGGGATGCAATGTAAGCCCTCACATCTCTTTCATTCTGAAGAGAGATCAACATCAATGATTATATATTATTATTTATTTACATGAGAATTGTTTAAGTAACCAGATGAACATACAGTACATAATAGCTTTTTTAGCCAAATTTTTGAATCATGATGAATCAAGCCTTTGTCTCTCATTATGACAATCATCTATCATGGAACCTCAGAATTACTGCAATATTGATAGGCAGGAATGACCTATATTACATCATGAACATACCACTGACTAGATTCAGTCAAATTGGACAACTCATAGAGCAAGGAATGCACAGTAAGATATTACACTACCATATTGGGAAGAGGTTTGTTGATGTAGAGAATATGTCTAATAATATTAATCATAATAATAATATTAATAATAATACCCAGAAGTTTGTTACTCATGAATCATAGAGTTAATACAATACAATACCTACATCAGTTAATGTGTTGGTTTTGATTACCCACTTATCCACACCCTTACATTGCAATGCTTTTCTTTGTGAAGGATAAGGAGCAAAGGAATTAAGTGTGTTCTTTTGTACCATGGGAATGCACTTTCTATAGGATATATCTATTCTGACAATTGAGTCTTACTTGTGATAATAGGTGTTTTGTGTATGAGCTATTTGAACATATTCCGATACACGATAGTACCTGTAACTCAACCTAACATGAAAGCTTTTACAAAAGCACAAAAGTAAAATATATCGATGACAACCACCAGCAGAATGGAGTCTTGAGATATTGGTAGCTTTTATTAAGATGAAATCTATACTATTCTTTGTCTTACCAAAATAAAGGAAGCATTGTAGTAGTCAGAACTATGGTCACCTGGTAACTTAGGCAAAACTACCCGGCAATGATCATCTGTCAAAGAATAGAAACCACTGTTAAGACCGGAACACACCAGTTGCTACAATAGCACAACAATAAACAATGTCAGTTTATGATACTGTTATAGAATTGTGTAACCATGTCATTATGCTGCTAGGGTATCATCTATGAACACTTAGATTGATAAATGTTCTAAAGTCAATGTAAGGCTTTCAGAGAACATCTGTATATGCTGACATGGATAAATGTTCTTACACTTATCCTTATACATTTTGGGACTTACAGATCATCTGTGAATAAACACTTACATGGCAACGCTCTAAAATCATTCTTATGTTTTCAAGGAATTAACGATCATCTGTGAACTTTTACATGGATACATGTTCCTAAATCTATTCTTCTTTCTATTATATTATATTTACAAGATCATCTGTGAATGAACACTTACACTAAATTATTCTTATATGTTTTCAGGGAATTAATGATCATCTGTGAACACTTACATGGATACGTGTTCCTAAATCTATTCTTCTTTCTATTATATTATATTTACAAGATCATCTGTGGATGAACACTTACATGGCTACATGCTCTAAAATCATTCTTATATGTTTTCAGGGAATTAACGTTCATCTGTGAACACTTACATGGATACATGTTCCTAAATCTATTCTTCTTTCTATTATACTCCTCCTCTGCAACAGTCCATGGATGCTTCTGTTCTACTCCTTCCAAGAGCTGACACAGCATCGACAATAAAAAGGACAAAGTTGGTGACTTTACATAAATACTGAGTAATTCAGAGGGGCAATAACATATTGAAGAGTAGGTTCAATAAATGACTAATGCTTACTGCACACTTTTAACAGTTGATTTTATAAAAAAAAATATTGATTACAATGTTGAGAACTTGTGAAACCTGTGAAACAGCTCCCTTGACACTAACTTAAATGCAAGATATAGCTCCAAGCACCTACTGATACAACATGAGTTTAACAGACCCAAGTCCAATTCAGGAGAAGAGCTTCCAAACCCCCAGCCCTCCCCCACACCCAAATGCTTTCTGCTATAGACTACAGGTTATCTTATGGCTGCAAATTTTAGCAACAACACACCCAAACAAAAAGCCAGAATGAAGTTGTAGTACATCTTACCCCGAATTCATGCTCTACTTTGTCTATGTTACTGATAATGTACTCAGGGAATTCAGCTATTCTGATGGGACTTGGTGGTTCAAGGTTGCCATAAATTCCACCCACATCAATGACTGAGGAATTGGCTGCTGGACTCTCTTTATATTTCTTCTCCTTAGTCACATTGAGGGCCGTGTTTACGGCCCCAGATGAATGATAGGTATTACCAGAAGGCCCTGATCGTTTTCCTGGAAGATGTGAAACCACAACAAGGAAGCTAAGTTAAATTTAATGATATTAGCATTACAGCATAGAAGATAATACATTTTTCTCCTTCAAGCATTACTTTCAGGTTGCGCAAAATTTCACTTACATTGTGATATCAGAGGGAAATTATAGTTTACACAGTTTAAATTTATCATAGAAAACAAACTTACTGTACAAGCAGTGAGATTTTCATGCTGCTTAGCATCACAAAATCTTTAAATAGACAAAATAGACTACCTTATAATTTGACTTTCAAATCATTCATCATGCATACTAAAGTTGTGCATGCAGTTGAGAAGTTTCATTTATTTCTGCATGATGGTGAAATGGTGTATTTCCCTGATTAAACCTGTGTCTTATCTTACACTTTACACAAATCAAGCAGGCTTGTACTGACCAATATCGTTCAGAGGTTGGTTGTCGATAGGATCAGGTTGGTCTTCCATTTTCCTCTTCCTGTGGAGAGAACCAGTGACTCATCTGTAATCCACAGCAAACATGTATTGGCAGCTTGTTATGTGTCCAAATACCGTCGAACACAGAACCACAAAAAATTAAAAAATAACGTAATACTTTCTAATTTACACAAGATGTCCAGATGAGAAAAATTTTCAGACATAATGGTGCCTTTTACACAATCCTGTACACGATTTTCAAGCTATTCAGTTTAAGTATGAGAACAATGTGAATAAGATGGTTATGATCAGGTACTGCAATATATCTTCCATATTTATAAACAAACTTCACAAACCTACCGCGATTATCAACTTGTGACATCACAAAATATGGTACATTCAGAGAAATATGGTACATTCAGAGAACAGAAAATGACTGCTACAATTGCTTTCTGCAGTTGATACACTGAAAGAATTACTGGAAGAATTATTATCTCAACATCTCTTCACTTCCACCATTGCTACCCCCCTCCCCCTCCCACCATTCCCCATATAAGTATGGTTTAATAGGAATCCCCACCATAACGCAGGCTGCCTCAGTTTGCAGTGCACAGAACATACTTGTTCTGGTGTCATCAGAACCCTGTTCCAGCTAGATAAAATGTTTGCTCATTCAAGTTGAATCTTGAATAAATTGTCATTTATGACTCCATGGATGACCTTGATCCAAATATGGGATAAGACCAACCTGTCACTGCATTTCTATAAAACAAATTATTCCAAGGAGCAAGAGATCCTGGCAACTGAATGATGTATTTTCCCCAATGTGACCAACATTGGCTAGGAAAACATAAAGTTGTTTTGTAAGATGTAATCTACCTGTGTGCTGTTTAGGGTTTACCTTCTCTATCTCACCCCTTGAACTTATTTTCATGTAGTCGTAGCCACACCCTCTGAAAGGTGCAGCTAGTAAGTACATCACCTCCAGATATACTGAAGGATTCTTTCTTGTACAGCAGTTAATGGTTAAGTTTGCATCAGTTAACTGTTACTGATGGTACAAATAGAGCTTAAGTGGCCATTGTCTGGAACTATTGGTTAGCACTAAATCGAGATATTTCTTTATTCCGAAGATACACCCACTATGAAACAGAGATTAACAAGTAACTCACACCAGTACATATGATCATACCCTTATACAAATCAGAGCATGCAAATCGTGTGCAAATTGCATGCAAACTGGGTGCACTGTGAAAAGCACGCAACCTGTTTGCATGGGCACGCTTTCTGCACGTAGTTTACACGCTCTCCGTATGCTTGAGCTGTTGCGTGCATTCTCGTATGCAACTTGCATGCATGCAAATAGGGTGGAGTTGACATGAAGCGCGTTTCTCCAGTTGAAATGCACGTTTAAAAGTCCAATTGCATGCAATTTGGACTCTTTGAGTGTGGTTGAAGCGTGCAATTGGAACTTTGGACAATTTTGAAGTGGGCATGCATGCATTTGGCACACTGTTCATTTTTTAAGCATGCAGTCAATATTGAAGCATGCATTTGGCACTCTGTAAATTTTGGAGTGTGCAGCAAGTAACATCTGAAGTGTACAATTGGCACTTTGAAAAAAAATTGAGTGCATGCACTATACCTGTCAACATTTGAAATGTGCATTTGGCAGCTCTGTAAATTTTTTAAATGTGCAGTTAACACTTTTAATTTTGGGCATCTGTCCAATCATCTAACTATTATCTTTCAGGGAAGTTATTTTATATACACAAACCTTGCCTTTCGTATAGTAACATTCAAGTTCTTGGCGTGTGTGTGTGCGTCTGTGACACTTGCTTCAATAAGGGAAAGTTGGATTGAGGCCATACTTGGACTATAAGATCTGCCATATTGTGAAGGACGTGCCTTATTGGTTTTGGTGCTCATATCTTGAACATTAATCAGGTTATGGGGTTAAAAGTAAAAATCTTAAAATTGCAATAATTTGCAACCGTAAGTTAGATTTGTTCAAAGTTGATATGGACGTCTGTTATTGGCAGGTACATGATC
>KN885935.1:59932-70278 GCA_000934455.1 Apostichopus parvimensis | reverse complement strand
CGCCACTGTCCTTCTAGGATTATTGTTGAGATTAACTTTCGGATTAATTAATTTGCCTGTTTGACTGTAATACGGCTTTTAAAGAATCAGCCCTGCAAATCCTAAGAGTACGTTTAATAAGACATTAAAACTTCCTTCCGGAAAGATCATCAAAAGAAGTTTTATTTGTGTCTCATACATAATATAAAAAAAATACATAATGTATGAGCTTAAACATGTGGAACATTGTCTTAACTTTAAAACGGTACTCCGTGTGATAATCGACTGATGAAAGCTGCACTTTTTGAGACAATAGCATTTGAATGGTGACTGTTTTTTTGTACCCAACGTGAATCTGAAGTAAACAAATGCTCTGTCACATATAAACACCGCCAGTACTATTTTATGCATGTTTTTTTCTTCTTCTTCTTTTTCAATTTAAATCCATTTTTGTCATCAAACAGCGAGTATAGTGGCGCAAAAGTGAGCATCATTTCAGCTAAACGAATACACCGGTTGAAAAGAACGCCGAAACTACATTTTAATGATATAAATATAATGAAGAAAATATCATGTTCGGAAGAGGAATTAGCCAATTGATTGTGCTCAAACTGACGAAAGACTGCCTTTCCTAACATGTGATCATGGAAACTTTTAAACGTACAGTTCCTCGTTAACGTATATGGATACGAATGACATATATTTACAAAACTGCCCCAAAACTGCTCGAACCTTTCAGATATGATCATTTGTTGCTATTCTGACATATGCAGAAACTCTTATGCCACGGTCCCACGAAGGACTATAGGCTAGTACGTGCATTTTATTTGTTTTTACTCAAATTAAATCTTACTTTTGGAATGCTGTTGTATTTTCTTGTAGAACCCATTGAAGAGTTAATCCAGTTTGACATTCGTGGGGAATATCCAGCCTGGTGGAAGTTTATTAACCATCCTATCGCCACTCCTATACCCAATAACATCATAGTCCCCTTCTCCGTGAAGGCGGAGAGAGATGTCTACCTAAGATTGTCAGCATCTCCTAGTGAGAACGAGCCAATCAATTATGAATTCAGTGAGTATTATTCCTACAAATCATAAGTGTTTTGGATGATAGGGATAGGTAGGGAGATGTAGGGAGGGGTAGTGAGATGTACGGAGGTAAAGGGAGTGGTGGGGATGGGTAGAGATGGATGGGGAAGGGAAGGGAGGGCTGGGCAGCAGGGGCGGTCTACGCAAGACTGTCAGAAATTGTTAGTGAGAAAGAGGCAGTATATTATGAAATCATTGAATATCTCTCTATAATCATAAGTGTTTTGGAAAGAGAGGGAGAGACAAGGAGATGTAGGGAGGGGTAGGGAGGGGTAGGGGGTATAGAGAGTGTTGGGGTGGGTAGGGATGGATCGGGAGTGGTTATGGATGGGTAAGGAGGAGAGGCGGCAGGAGCGATCTACGCAATACTGCCAGCATCTCCTAGTAAGAATATGCCCGTCTATAATGTAATCAGTGACTATTTTTTCCTTATGGACTAAGTTAACTTGCTTTGAACGGTAGATGTGGCTTCTTGGGGGGGGGGGGGGGGTCGATGGGGAGAGTTGTGGCATCTGACTGAAAGTGTATTTTTAATTTTTTTTTTTTCTTATCACATATGATCCATAATTTGTAGAATAATGTAAAGGAATCTCCACATGCCCCTTACATGTAACTGAAAATACAAGTAACCACGTAATGCATAAGCAAAGTGCACTCTGCGATTTAAAGTGACATTAAAATTGAAAGCGGCCGTTTGCTGTGTTATAAAGAAAACTATGCATAGATCGGCGATCAAAACACAAAACAATCAACCAACCTGTTGCAAACCACTTCAATCTCCAAAATCATTCAATTGAGAATTTGCGTGTTATTGCCATTGACCAAAACGATTCTTGGACAGATAAATCTAGGAGAGGAAAAGAAAATTTCTGGGAATTAAACCTAAAGACCATCACGGCACCATTCGGTTTAAACATCGGAGACGATTTGCCGTCCCAGATAAACCAAAACAATTCCTTTGCAATTACGACGGAATCGGATTAAAATAATCCGACACGGATTAAAATAATCCGATTTTCCAAAACTTTTGCTAAATCCAGCAGAAATCAGTAAGTCGCTTTGACTTCACTACCATGCCGACACTCTTCTCTATAAAATAGTGTATATTCTTGCTACTCCTTGTCACTTTCGGTGATCATGCACTGAAGAAGAGCTACTTTTGCTCGAAAGCTCTGCAAAAACCAAACATTGGCTGTTTTATTAAGAACAGTTCAAAAAATTGAGACGTCAAATGAAGTATGAGCCTCAGGCATGTTTAGACTAAATTAGGTCTATATTTATGACTAAACGTTCGGTTGTGCTCATAAATACTCTGATTCGTCACTTAACTGAATGCAATAGAGATAACTGTTTTACGGTCGGTGGCCGTTTTTCTTTTTTCCTTTAACAGTGATTGGATTTCGGGATAACAATTTGGTCTGCGTTAACCGCGGTGATCAGCAAGTTGTCGACAATTATCATGGTCCAGTTTTGAATCCAGGGTAGGTTGACTTTAACGTCGATGGGCCCACGAAATGAGACAACAAAGTTCCTTTGAATTCTCAACAGTCAATTTCAGTATTGTTATCGTCTGACTTTGTTAGAGACTGCAGTGTTAGAGATTTATGCACAAAATTAATTTTGATATGATGTAGACCGTTACAAAACACTGATATGAGTCCAGGTGTTATATCTATACCTTTTTTCTCTCTTTTTTTGAGAAATGACCCTTTCAACAGTGGAGTTCATAAATTAAAAGTGATTGGACTACATAGTCTAATACAACACGAAGTTCAATGGGAAAAAAACATAAGACTTCTAAACATAAGACTTCTATTAGGTGAGATGAAGTTTTTACGTGTAGTCCAACTGTCAAGGTTTAAATGATGTTGAAATATTATCCACTGATGCTCTGTTATTAAAATGAACTTGCCAAAAAAAAATAATGTTTTGCTTATTGGGGTTATTAGAATAAAAAAGCAAAAAACGATGGATTAACCTTAAGGCCTACACTGATGCGCCTTTAAGCCTTAAAGGAGTGTTCCAGAGATTTATCATAAGATTTTGCTGCATATCTTGCAACCTGGAATGCCTGTAGAAACATTTTTTTAGCACACAATGTGTTGTTTTCCTTGCACTGCAGCATATATTATGACGACATTTCTACCTATAAAGTAATGCTTTTATATGCTTATAATGACTTTGAATTTGAATAAATGGATACATGAAAGAAGAACAAACAAAAAGAGGATCGCATTATTATTATCATCATCATCATCATCATCATCATCATCATCATCATCATCATCATCATCATCATCATCATCATCATCATCATCATCATCATCATCATCATCATCATCATGATCATGATCATGATCATGATCATCATCATCATCATCATCATCATCATCATCATCATCATCATCATCATCATCATCATCATCATCATCATCATCATCATCATCATTATTATTATTATGATTCAAATTTTTAGTTTTCTTATTTTCAATGAAGATTAACATTTTTGAAACATGTTTTATTCGTTCTAATTATTATTTTTATTTGTTTAATTTTACTTGTGTAGTGTCTTCACCGATTTCATTGTGAAGTTTGATGGCTCGAAACTCACCCTATTTAGAGAAGGCACTATTTTGGCTGAGTACGAGGATCCCGAACCCTTACAGGGTATCAAGTACATCGGGGTAACGAGTTACGACGAAAGCGGCGATCGCGTTCCTAGCTGGTGGAAATTCAAAGGAGAATTCTTCGGTATAGTAACTTAATTTTGCTTTGATTTGTACGAATAAAAATTGTATAAGAAAGGGCACGAAATATCTTGCTTCTTGTGGCCTCTAGAAACTTGAATTTTGAGTCAAGATGGAAGACTAAAATGATACCTCAAAGGGATTTTCCGTTGGATTAAATTGATCGTCTAATATAAAGTACTGCAAATATTTAGGTCAAAGTCACATTCTCATAGCAGTCTGTTCAACGCAGAATATGACGTTTTCAACAACAACAACAAAAATTATGCATCTGGCAACAGCATGTTGTCATGGCATTTCAGCTGAAACTGTTTTTTCTGGGTTTTTTTTTAAAGATATATTTAACTCACGAGCAGAGAAACAGAATATTTCGACAACAATAAAAAACAACAAAAAGGCGGCATTTTCATGAATTTCTAAATACAGAGACCATTGATAGCTAAGCAAACATTCTAAAGGTATCATATTTATAGAAAAAACCAGCAAGAGGATTATAATAAGAACGTTAAGCTTTGGAAGCACAAAATACCGTGATGGCCAAAACAAATCGCCAAGGATAATCCACTCTATGAAGGAACAAGGGTTTAGCCAGTCTAAATAGGTTACGTCCAATCAACCAATATCTCAAGTTAGGGAGAAGCCATTGAGTTTGGGGTTTTCAACCAACATTGTGGAATATGTGTGTCTTTAAGATGAGCGCTTACATTGTCCACCAATTAAGTAGTCCTTTTTAAGCATTGAATTTATGGTTTCTAGTATTCTTGCAAGAGATACACTTGCGGGGAGCTGCAGGCTCCCTAAATTCCAAAGAGTCATGAGCTGCCACAAACTGTCACAAGCTGCCACAAGGTGAACCCTCTCTTGAGAAGTAAATTAAACTGCATCCTAAGAGGGCACTGCCACAAATGAAGGGGCGGGATGTAAGAGCAGGAGGAATAGGGAATGAAGGGGTGAGGGTTTGTAACCAGAATCAATACAAATGGCGTTTAACAGTATACAGCCCTCAAACGTGGACACTATAGTAACAAATACTATACTACCTCAAAAGCATTTCTGTCGAAATTTTTAAAAATGATGGATTTGTTAAAGATGGATCAAAGTTAATGCCTCTTTCCTTTTTCATTTCAGGATACTAATAATCATGTGCGGTCTTGTGATGCGAACTTGTCAAGTGTGGAACTTCCCAAGATATACCACTGAATTTGTGTGAATTAAACTGAAATAGAGCAATATGCTAACTATATATAAAGCAGATTAAACAATAGGCCTTGCTATATTTGATTCTTTCATGTAAACAAATGACAAAATATTGTAATTAAGGTTCATTCTAACGATAAAAAAAAAATCCTATTAGGGATTTGTTAAGACTCTTCCCCCTAGCGATTGATAAATTTTTAATGTCAATTTTTGCCTTTCCTTTTTTTTTATCTTGAATCTTTATTGTAACAATGTCAGTTTAAACAATTTTATGTTAATAATAAACTATAACCGCCATAATTCTATCCAGAGCCTTTGTATTTTGTTTTCAGTTTTCTTCTGCCCGCCCCCAACCCCCACCCCCCACCCCACCTCCCCGCCTTATATCCTTACGGGTATTCCCCATTTCAACACCGGTTACGGACGAATCGATAACAATGACGATTAAGTTGAAAATCTTACATGGAACTTTTCTATACACTGTCATTACGGCCTGTTTCGATAATGAGGTTCATATTGATTATTGTGTGGGTATCCACAATGTTACTTGAATTGATCGATTTATTTTCAATTAAATTGCCATCATGCACGTGTACAGCCTTGAAGAACTACTTCGTGGTTGAAGGTGTGTATAATGTAGTGCACTAACATAAATAATTGGCGCTGTTTGAGAGATGAATTGATTGCGTTAGTATACTGCGCCTATACCTTTAAATGGATCGAACAAAATGGTTATACAACCTTGTTTTGTAACGATCGTCGGTTTGTTTGACATCGATATAATTTAGTGACTTTAAAAAAATCTGAACCACCATAACGATGAAAAGGACAGGTGTGCACTGCCCTCGATATTTGCTGCAGATTTACATGTTTTTTGCTTACTAGAAATTGGATGTTTTGTTTTTTTTAAACAAAAATATATGTATATACTTTCTGGCCTTCAAGAGGAATCCATAATTTTATTGTAAATTTTGACCTTGTTTGATTTCCGTAGTCATACATTGAATAATAGTAACGATTTTTCTTCAAACAATTGATCAAAACCTCTGTCCTATGAAGGTCAATCTTGTACGGAGTCAGTCATGGGACTTGCACTGATATCCTTAACTTGTAATTCAAATTCGTTTCCAAATCATGTTCATGTTCGCACTTGTAAAAATGTAATGAAATCATAAATGATGATAGAAGCAAGCTCTAAAAAAGTATAATCTCTTTACACATTATAATAGTGTATCACTATAAGAGGGGGGTAGAGATGAGGTGGGGGCGGGGGTTCCAGCTCTGTCCCACTAAATAAAATTTCAATGTAAATTGAAATACAGTGGATTGAAGAAATTTAATTGCTGATTTTCAAGCAGTGATACATAGAAATGAAAGAAATTGATCACATTTTTGCAATTTTCCGAAAATTACGGTGGCCAAGCCCATCTCAGGAAATTTTATTTCATTTTTTCGCCACTAATTTCATGTCAACATTGAAGTTCATTCGTGCATTACCGAATAACTAATCAAAGGGTTCCGCATCCTTTGTTACAAATCATAGAGTGAATATTACTTTGTTCCTGTATGATATATCTAACAACTAGGACCTATACAATTAGTATAAAAGTTCAAAACTGAAAATGCATCTTTTGTTTTCAGCTACATAAATATGCGAAGGTAAAAAATCTTCCAATCTATCAGTGTTACGTTTCAAAAAGGCAAACAATCTTCCAATCTATAAGTGTTACTTTTGAAAAAGGTGAACAGTCTTCCAATCTATCAGTGTTACTTTTCAAAAAGGTAAACAATCTTCCAATCTATAAGTGTTACTTTTGAGAAAGGTGAACATATCTTCCAATCTATAAGTGTTACTTTTGAAAAAGGTTAACAATCTTCCAATCTATCAGTGTTACTTTTCAAACAGGAAAACAATCTTCCAATCTATAAGTGTTACTTTTCAAGCAGGAAAACAGTATTCCAATTTATAAGTGTTCCTTTTGAAAAAGGAAAACAATCTTCCAATCTATCAGTGTTACTTTTAAAAAGGTAAACAATCTTCCAATCTATAAGTGTTACTTTTCAAACAGGAAAAAAATCTTCCAATCTATAAGTGTTACTTTTCAAACAGGAAAACAATCTTCCAATCTATTAGTGTTACTTTTGAAAAAAAGTCAAGAATCAAGCCCACCGCTGTGTTTTATTGCCTCTAATGTTTGCACCCCCCTTCTCCCCCCCCCCCCATTATCCACTCGACAATATCATATGGCAAACTTTACATGACCTCACGAAACAAAAAATCACTTCTAATGAAATAGCACAACCTTTTACTTTGACGTCAATATTGAGCCACCGTATCGATTTAAAGGATTGGCTAACTTGGCTGGCGTTGACTGCGCCGACAATCTCTCGGACGTCGTGTGTGTAATGTACACTTGCGCGGTTCGTCACCGAATTGTATCTCATTCTATCAAGTCCTTTTTGCTGATTATTGCACACACACACACACATGTGTGTTTTACATTCAGACCGAGGACCCCATTGTTTTTTCCATTTTTCAAATTCACGTACCCTAACCCTAACATTACCCCATAACAATAGAATTCTTTCGAGGACGCGGTAATTCTTTAGAAATCACATCCGAGGACCTGAAATTCTTTTGTTCAAGTCCTCGGTCAGATAGCAAAACAAACGCACATACACACACACACACACACACAAAACCTCTAGAATGATACCTAGAGTTTAGGAGAATAGTCACCATCGCCTTTCGCTACATCCAGATCATTTAAAAAAACAGTAAAAAATGAACAATAACAAACATACCTGCCTCCCTTTAGACCTCGATCACAATTGTGTAATTGGTTTTAACTCGTTCAGTATGTATAGCCTTCAATCACCGGTGAAAGTAAATGTATTACCTGCGATTGTCTTCATCTGCACGGGAGGAAAACAACTTTATTTTAAAAACCACCAGCAGATCTGCAAAAACAACAATAAAAATGAAAAATAAAATAGCAAACGGGTGGCATTTTAAATTTAATTCTGGTGTATTTTTAGCATGAGAGAGAGAGAGAGGTTGAAAATTGCCTGTTAATATATAAAATTAAAAGAATACTAAAAATTAATGTATACTAAACATATATCAGATTTGTCATATTAGCTGAGAGGGTTTTACAGACGGTTAAAAATTTCTCACCTGACCAAAAATAGTCCTACATAACACACTATGTTCCAAACGTTAACCGACTCGAAGCTAGCAGACAACTTCACTGGGTGAGGGGTCCGTGATTTCTCAGATTAGGAACTCACAGTTTATTGTTGCCATCAATGATCACGACTCCATTATGTAGAAGCGGGAGTAGGGTGGAGGTGGTGGTAGGGCGGAGGTGGTGGTATAGGGCGGAGGGGGAGTGTTGGGATGGCAGGTTCTTTCCAAAAACTAGCACAAAATTGCTTCACAGAGCCTGGTGCGTTATGTTGCATCTTTTAGGGTTTACTAGTGAACTTAAACTTGCTATACTAATAACATCGGCGTACACATTAACCTGGACCGGTTACGTCAATGTGGAGACTTTAATATTTGGTATTTATTTATTATTATTTATATGTGACGTGTCCCCTTGTAGCACTCAACTCTTATAGTACTCCTTGAACGTCTATTTTACAACAACCAATGTCGTGGTCTTATAGCTACCACATTCCTTATAAAGGTACGTGAACAGTGTAATCTAGCTAATTGGTACATTTTCCAATGTTTACAGCAATTTTCAATTCCAAAATTGCCATTTTGAGTATCAACAAATCGAACGGCAGCTGGAACGCACGCAGCTTATTAGGACTGTACACAAATGTACATAAACACGATAAGCAGACGACAAGGTTCAATGGACCTTAGCAACACAAGGCTCCTGCCGTCTTTGCACGTAAAACAAGCGCGCATATGACCGACGTAAGGAATCTATAAGACTCTGACAGTAGATGTTCGACCAGGGTCCAAACAGATCAATCTTTTTTATGAGAGGAAAAGTAAATCTGAATCCAAACCTTAGCAATTATTCTCAGATTCACCGTAAATGCCCGTTACTGTTGTCTACGGAACGCTTATCTCTTCGAACTGACGAAGGGTTAAATAATATGTAAGTAGCACCTGGGAAAACGTCACAAGACCCTCCATGGTTGGTACGTTTTTCGTACTGTGGAGTGCTCATTCCAGAACATGATCGCTTCTCGGCCTTTTGGCTAAGATCATGTGTAGTATCTGTTCCCTTTCGAGGGGAATGGTGATGCATACCTGACGATGGTCACACAGTCACAGTCCCGATGCAAGGGGACTGGGGTTGAGAGCGGATCAGTCGTTTGGTAGTTTGGTTTTAGTGCCCAGGTTCTTTCCTGGGCGACTTTTCCTTAAAAAAAGCTCATTCTAGGACATGTTAAATGCGATTACTATAGTAAGGTAAAAGAACCCACCTACCTTTGATGTCTCCCTATAGGACATCTTTGCAATTCTCCACATGTCATGTAAACGGCAAGTTGATTGATTTCTTCTGATGGCTGTAGTGCCGGCTGTGTTATAATTATCGCATATCACACATATGACACAATTATACCTTGAAAAGACCGCGTATAAATCCATTTTGGTAGCCATGTAGGCTACATGTTGGAACGTTTGTAATCTTCATTTATGTTATGACCTCAAAGTTCCTGTCAAATGTGTCTTCTCCAGCGGGACGTTTGCTCCATGACCACTAGTGCGCTAAATTGTAAACTCCTGCGGACGCCGTTGAAGAGGAAGGGTTACTGTCGAGAACCCCAATCGTGTTTTTTTTTGTACAGCAAAGTTTGTTGAAGTGAATGGTGTGTGGAAATTAAGATAAAAATTCAAACTTTTATGTGCCCATGTAATTAATGACACCACTATAGTAAAGAAACATTTAAGACTCGTAAGTATTTCACAAATGTTCCACTTTTTCTCCCTTTGTCAACTTTCCCAGGAAAAAAGAAATGCTCATGTGGTAAGAATCCTTTCGGAAGACATGTGTCGTTTGCTTCAAAAGATAACTTGCAGGGTATACTACCTCGTTCTGTCTTTTTATAATCTCCCTGTAGCGTGTTGAAGTAGAAAAGTATTATTGTCTAAGCAAATTCTAAACATTTGTGCGCCGATTTAGAATCAATGACATTGTATGCCGTGTCCGAAGGTGATTGTTCCTTAAGCGTTTCGCAAATTCCGAATTCTTACTCCTTTGATTTCTGTGTAAAAGTAAGTTGGCCTGACGTTTCGATCCTAGCAGGATCTTCTTCAAAGGCTAAATGACAAGTGAAGCCTTTGAAGAAGATCATGCTAGGATCG
>KN885935.1:26798-39449 GCA_000934455.1 Apostichopus parvimensis | reverse complement strand
CGTCACAGGTAACGTCAAAAACTCAAAGGATATTATTAATTGGCTCGTTCTTTTTCCTGATCATGAAAGAAGATGTTTAAAAC
The DNA here is from genome assembly GCA_000934455.1 of Apostichopus parvimensis. NCBI lineage: Eukaryota > Metazoa > Echinodermata > Holothuroidea > Aspidochirotida > Stichopodidae > Apostichopus > Apostichopus parvimensis. Next base: position 39,366 of record KN885935.1, on the reverse strand, counting down.
ATAAAAAAGTTCACTTGTTTGCATGAAAAACCAACAAAACTCAGTCTAAGAGTTCAACACGTTAATAAAAGATGATCTAGTCTAGCTTTCATTTTATAAGACTGCAAGGATACAAGTTGTTGTTCTTAGGGATGGACACGCTAAATACCTGCAACCCGTTGCATCTGCTTGGATTCGCGATTTACATCATTCGAGCGTATCTGTAAAATGTCATATTCAATCTGGTAGTGGTGAAACGGCGAACCACAACCATGCATTTTCAACTGGATATTCTGTTATGAAGACAACTTACCTTGTCTTGGTTGGTTATCTCTATCACGCTGACGATGATTTCAAGTTTTATTCTAGTAACACTGACATATCATTGTTAAATATGAAGGGAATACCTAGTGCACATGTCGTTATACTATCCTGAAAAGTTACCTTTAGGTAAATTTTAATTCTGTTTGGCTCTATATGAATCACTCAATGCTAGTTTTATACTCATTAAGCTCGGTGGTAATTTTATTCTTGAAATGACAGTGTCTTTATGGATTAACATTTTCATATATCTTAACCTTTTCATGTCTGCAATCCATGCCAGAAGAAAAAGTCGACACTCTCGGAAAATCCGTAAGTAATTGATATAAACTTTTCGTTTCCAACATTGTTATTTTCACAAAACTCACCATTATCGTGATCTGAGAGCCCCCCCCCCCCCCCCTCCCTCCACAACCCTCCCTCCGTAATTCCCTAGAACTACAATTAAATTTACATATTTAGTAAAAATAACAATATTTCTAACTCGCTGGGCAATGCTTGTACTTTAAACTTAAATTTGTTCAATTTGTATTGCTAAACGTAGCAGCATTTATAAAATGATTTGACTTACTCCGTTGGCGTTCTTCTCTTAGCCGCCGTCTTCCCTCACGGGCTTCTTGCTGTCTCTCGGCTTGTAGTCTGGTCGCCTCATCCCTTTGCCTTAATCTTCTATTATTATTTTCCCTCTCCCTCTCTTGTCTCTCCTCGATATCATTGTCTTCGCCGTCAATGCCGCATGATTCAGCATCAACGACTCGCCATTCACTTCCTTCTACCATGCTAGTTAACCCGACATACCATTGGTCAGCAGTATATGGATCGTCATCCTGCCATCTGGCCAGTTGTACCCTTTCAGCGTTCTCATCTAGTCCTTCGACAATTACAACTCCGTTACATAGCTCTACCCAAAAGTCTTGCCATTCTCTAAGTGTGGAAAGGTACGATGTACAAACCTGTTCTTAATTCGTATCGATATTGCCGTTTTAAATGTTATGGTTATGCTTAAATGTTGTTACTTATGGCAAGTCAATGGACCCAGCGGCTGTCTACTACGCATACTAGAAACAAACAATCAAAGTGGTGTTTACACTCATGTGATACGTTTGTCAAAAATTCGTCAACTCTCCGTTGAAAACTTGCAAAATGGGATAATATTATCACTTTAAATAGCCACACGAACGTTGCTGCAGTTTTGGCCATAGCAACAGGTAGATAAGGCATAAATTTGTATAGAACACGATACACATAAAATTCTTCACTTCAAGACTTCATGTTTGTGCGCATCGTCGAGTTTCTATGAAGAGTTTTGGGGAATTGTGGAATGCGTTTACGAACTTCCATGAAACTTTCCCATGTGATTTCTGATATGATTTGAAATACTACCCTGACTGGATGTTTCGATCATGCGTAGTAGACAGCAATGTGAAGCTTGCAGCAGTCAACTTTATCCATTTAAACAAAATGTCGAAACATTTCCATTCAAGAGGCACAGTTTGACAAATTTCGATACATTTTCTTCGTTGCAATTTAGTGTTTTGTCCTAGGTTCATGATATTAACAACGACGTCAAAAACTGCTTCTGCATTAAAATAACCTCTGTTCATTGAATGACTGATTGTTTGATTGATTAAATGTTGATTGATCGAATGAATAATTGAATTATTGATTGACTAATTGAGTGACTGTAATTGTGTAAATTATAGACTTCATCAAATGTCATGTTTGTTGCTTCACGATACTCCACTACATGTAAGTGCTATTGAGGAACTTATGAGGGTGGCGTACAAATTTGTGAGTGAGAACTTAACCAATCCATAAATCAATCAATCAACCATGACAATATGGAACAACTCTACTGAAGCCAATAACAGTCCATGCGAGGTTCTTGAAGGAGATGAAGGTTAATTTGTTACTAAAATTTGTAACTTTCTGTGTCACCACGTCAAGTGATCGGTCATGCAAGAATTAAATAGGGCGATGAATGAACTCACCCGGTCAAAATGTCCAAAGCCAACTGGTCCAAGATAGGAGCTTCACCATTGCCTCTCCTGATGCAGAGGAACAAGTTGCCTTCGGCTCCGAAAACTAGATTTAATCATCAAATTACCACCAAAATAAGCATGAAATCATAAAGGCAGGAAAGATGGAACAGCGTCTTTACGTTTTACGGTGGTGTTAAGTCAAATGAAATACGTTTTTCGACGTACATGGATAGATGAATTTCGTAAAGACAACTAATTGTTTTAAACTATGTTATAAAATATCGACAGAGAAAATTCGAATTTTGAGTACTTCATTTCTTAGTATGGGGAACTTACACATCTTATTCAAGTTCTCTTAAAAAAGTAGCAATATCCAGAGTTCCAGTTTTGGAGATTATTTGTTAATCAGCATTATGACAGCCATGTCTAGAATCAGACGTAAGCAAAATAGAAATAATAAAATTAGGTCAACGTCAAACTTACCAATTTCGTAGATGTCTTGCACAATTTGTTTTTCTGGAGAAAACGTAATGACCGCATCACGAACGGCTTTGATCTGGAAGTGGATGGTACATGGTCTAGACGGTAACGCCGTTGGAAACCAATAGTACTCATTTGGGGTTGCAATTGAGTACGTTCTGGATAGTGAAACTAAAATAAAACACAAACAAAATGTTGATTGAGAAATGAAAACTCTACTTAAGATCATCACGTGTCACAAAGATGTCGTGTTCTATGTCAACACGTTTTTTGGTTCATTCCAGAACCATTTGAGTGCAAGATGCTTACCAAACTTCATAACGTTTCCTAATACGCTTTATCGTTGCATAGACGTATCTTTTCGTATCAGTATCTGTGGATTATACTGAATATGCATTATGTTCGTGCTTAGCGCAGCCACTTTCGAGACATTTCTTGAATGCTACTAACAAAGAGACTCTATTCTGTACTCTCCATTCCATGCATGCTCTGAAGCACTTGTGTTGACAGTTATCACAATTTCTAGCTCTACCTTATGGAAACATGATATTTATACTGCTCATAGTGTATGTGAAAGTGCTTTTAAGTAGGACACGAAAGTACAGTTTATAAAAAAAAAAACATGTGAAGAACATTATGAAGAATATATGCGAAGGAAGTATATGTTCTTTAGTTCACGGAGATACACTTTCTATATGATACTCTTACATTTATTTCTTACTGTGATAATATAGTGCTTTCAAAGATTTGCCGTTGTATGTCACCCTCTATATAGATGCCTTCTGTAGAAATTGGTCAAACTAACGTCAAAGATCCCTTAAACCCCAATAACGTGTTAGCAATAAACTAAACTAAGATGCCCTTACGAATCTCATGCAATCACTCATCTAATTCATTTGTTATATCATGCTTTTAAGAACATTTATCTTTATTTTTTAAAGAAACTTGAGCTGTATTGACCTTTTCGTTTCTTTTTGTGGCCTTACTTTTTAGAATGTCCTTGTCTTTTCTTTATTCCAGATTTATCTTAACCCAAGACATAGACCACTTTCAAATGTGAGGACAATGTATGATGGGAACGTGTCCCTGTTCTTCTTCTTCTCCAACTAGCAATACTCTCGTTACTCACAATGTTTTACTTTTCTTGGGACGGTGAAAAGTAAAGACAAATACACGACTTTTAAGTTTCAACTTAGAGGGACCTAGACCAAACGTAATAGGCACGCGTAATAGCATAATATTGTAACTTAGCATTGAAATCATGTGGTTAGACTGGTTGGCTGCTCCAAAATAGTTAGCTGTAGTTACTTCTTAACCATATGCCAAAATATTGGTTGTGTCACAAATTTAGGAAAATTTAGCCTAATGACATTCAAATCTTGATGGACTAAGGTGACAGATCATGCTTCCAGTTGCGTGGTGTACAGAGGCGTCACCATGACTGCATGGGTGATACTAAGGTTTTTAAAAAAGAAGAAGCTATGATTGGCCCAACGAACCATGCGAATGGATGATCGCCGCGACACAACCTTATGTGCCCGGCACCCTGGTAGAAAATTTCTCGACAAATTGGCATGACTTATCCGACAAACCGCAATGTTTTCCCGACGACGGCTCTGACTCAAATACCACCTCCCTTATATCTTTGAACTTGTCGAAAAATACAACACGTTCTTCTTAAAATACACTTTGGAAAATCAGTTCAAGAGGGAGAGTGGGAGGGGGTTAAATACCCATCTGTTTGTGACAGTTTATCGTCATTGATGAGAACACCGGAATATTACTGCAGCTCTAAAGACAACCATTGGAGAATCTGATCTCGCATAAAGGGGACAAAGAGAAACACATGGTAACATAATTGAGACAGGCAGGATATTTTTAAGTTTCAACATGGGTGACCTTTTCATATTTAGAGGTTAGTATTAATAATATTTTGACAATCCAATTTAGGCGGTCTAATTTCGTGATATTATTGTGGACGTGTGTGTAGATTTAATAACAAATGATAATGCATTACCGAAGGAGTTCCTCTCAAATTTCCACCAACTTGGAATTCGATTGGATGGGTTGACTGAGTCGTAACTTGTAAAGCCTATCCAATCCAGTCCGCTACATGGATCACGATCTGTGTATTCGACGAGTAATTGTCCTTCCTTCCATAGTTTGATAGTACTGCCATCCCACTCGAGTTCGAAATAAACGAAATCACTGTGTAAAAAAAGGGGGGGGGGGGAATACATATTTGAGGTCATATATGGAGATGCGGCATTTCAGACAATGCAGAGCGTTTCTGCTCAACGACAATGGAATCCTTACTAGGAAGTTCTAACAAAAATCAGTTACATAAATCACGAATATCATTTTTTTCCCCATTATCTACAGTGTTCTACTCCAGGAAAAAAATCGAGGGTTTCGTGGAGGGTTACATTCAATGAACGATATCTTGAGTTAGGATCAAGGTACCGAGATGGGGTTTTTAACTAACAATATTTTTCGTTTTACGTTTACAGTGTCTGCCACCGGAATATCCCTTTAAAAATTACCCCATACTAAAGTTAAACAGCAATTTAACTTACTCTCTGTCAAGCACGCCTCGGATAGGTTTATCCACAACGTTTCTACCGGAGCGCACGATACACACGTTCCTGTTACTTCGGAAACCAATCACTAATAGTGTAAATAAATCAAGGAAGAAAGCGCATAGATGAATGTGGGTATAGTATTTCAAAATTTAATTTGATAAAAACCAAGCCAATTGGAAGATTTTCAAAACAAATTTCATTCTTTCGTTCAATTTGTCATTATATGAGCTTGTAATCATTGAAAGAGCGATGAATACTTCATCAACAAGTATCATTACAACTGTTTTGTTAAATTCATTTCAAAAATCTTCCAAATCATCTTACCCTGCTACACAAAAGCAAAAGTCCCTTCAAGAAGTTGTTCGAAATCGCTGTAAACTAAACCTATATATTTACGATCATTATTGATATGCTGAAGGTCAGATTTTTGAAACGAATTGTCGTAAGTAATAGTATACTGTTTTCATGTGATCGGAGTGTGCGATAACGCCGTGTAACGGAGTTGTAACCGTAGGGAGGGAGGTTTTTTTTTTTTTACTTTTAGCTCGACAAACGGAGTTGAATCCTCTCAAGCTCAATCCAGACTTTGCGGTAAAAAAGCATAAAAAAGCCATAAGTAACGGAAGAGCGCATTATATGCTTGCTGCTAATTTCCCTGGATTCTAAACCGGATTAATACTTACTTATCGTGTAGTAATTTCTTGCGTTATTGTTATTGGTAGTAGAAAGTCGAATGTGTGCGTCACCTTCAGCCTTCAACCAAAACGGAATTTTGAAACCGCTAGGATCACGAAGCTTCCATTCGATAAATGTCCACTCGGCTGGGGAATTCCCCCGGATGTCCTTTTCGATTTTGTCGCCATTATCTGAAAAGTGTTAATTGATATTATTCAAAGACAATTCAGTGAGATATCAAAGTCAGCCAGAACGAGAAAACTCTACGAGGGGGGGGGGGGGGATAAAGGAACGTAAAAGAAAAGTAAGAGAAGAGCGAAATAAGTCGCATCATGATACGGAACAGACTTGTAGTAAGTTCTTACCCATACTCTGATTTGTTCATAGTTGTATGTATTCATACTCGTCCTCTGTGTACTCGTTGTTACTCACACTCACGCTTCGAGCCTTGTACTCATTCTCATACTGTCAGAAACGTTGCATATTCTTTTGCTCAGTCTGTTGAACTAGTACCAAAAATCTGTTCTGGGGTGCTCCTTAGAGTATCCAATTCAAGAATTACAATTGTTTTACAAAGCCGTACGCGATTTGGGGCTAAGAAGGGAGCAGTCATTTAATTAGGTTTTTATATTCAGTGATTTAGTTTACCTGATAATTCTACAGTAAGTGCTAGGCAACAATGTGTTCTAAAGGTAAACTCAGTAGGTCTATATTTTGTACCCACACGTTTAAAAGGCATATTACAGCCCTATTTCGTTTTTGATCATGAAAGACGTCTGCAACTTCGAAAAAGTCCACAGTTGCAAGACAAAGTAATAACACTCATTCTGACATTTGAGCCAGTTCATAACAAATTTACTCAGCTTAGCCTATATGTTATGTAAGAATGTAACGATGGTTTTATTGAAGGCAGACTTCAGTTGAGTGTGTGTTAAGAATAAGGAATCTTACCTGGTCTTGGCGCGGGTTGGGCATTTCTTGAACGATCATTTGATCTACTTGTACCTGATCCACGTCGTCGGCTATTTGAACTGTCTACAGATCCACTGCCTGTATATGCAAAGAAAACGAGTAGAAAGTAATCAATTCTTGGTCGAATTATTACAGAATATAAAAATATATTGTTATGAGATATCACCATATTAGGGCCACGAGACGGGATTTAGATCACGGTTATTGTTTTCAATACTTAATTTGGATTGGTTGAACTGCGTGGGTTAGAAGGTGTCAATCAATGTCCAACGTGTCTATATGCATCAGCAGATGTAGACGGCTAACATCAACCATATATCTGCTACCAATTCTTTTGCAGGGTATGCTATTATCAGGACAACCTACCTCGTCTTGGCCCATTTGAGTCACTAGTCCCTGATCCAGGTCCGGTATTTGATCTACTCCCAGATTCGCTGCCTATATGAAACGTTAAACGGGTTGAAAGTTACTTTAATTTAGGCAGTTTTAAAGAACACTATTTAACAAAGTTAAACGGGTTGAAAGAAACTTTGAGTTGGCAGTTTTATTGATCACTAATTAAAGATTACTAGAGGGTCTCCAGACGTAGGCTAATAAAAATATGCCCTTATTTACAAGGGAAGCTAACAACACTGATCTTAAGTCATTAGCAACAAATAGAGCTAGATTTAGAGCTTTAAATTCAATCTGATCATGGTGAAACGGCTAACATCAACCATGTATCTGCTACCAATATCTTTTGCAGGGTATGCTATTATAAGGACAACCTACCTCGTCTTCGCCCATTTGAGTTACTAGTCCCTGATCCAGATCCGGAATTCGAACTACTTCCAGATCCACTACCTATATGAAACGTAAAACAGGATGAAAGTTACTTTAATTTAAGAAGTTTTAAAAAACACTATTTACAAAGTTAAACGGGTTGAAAGTAACTTTAAGTTAGGCAGTTTTATCGATCACTATTTAAAGATCACTAGAGGGTCTCCAGACATCGGCTCATGAAAATATGCCTTTATTTACAAGGGAAGCCACCAACACTCATCCTAAGTCTGTAGCAATAAATGGAGCTAAATTTAGAGCTTCACATTCAATCTGATACTGGTGAAATGGCTCACATCAACCATGTATCTGCTACCAATTCGTTTGCAGGGTATGCTATTATAAGGACAACCTACCTCGTCTTGGCCCATTTGAGTCACTAGTCTCTGATCCAGGTCCGGAATTCGAACTACTTCCAGATCCACTACCTATAAGAAACGTTAAACGGGTTGAAAGTTACTTTAATTTAGGCAGTTTTAAAGAACACTATTTAAAAAGTTAAACGGGTTGAAAGTAACTTTTAGTTAGGTAGATTTGTCGATCACTATTTAAAGATCACTAGAGGGTCTCCAGACGTCGGCTAATGAAAATATGCCCTTATTTACAAGGGAAACGAACAACACTCATCCTTAATCTACTACCAAAGGAGTCTCAATCGTTCGCCTCCGCCTCCTCCACCTCCGCCCCATCCTGTTCCCCCTCCGGAGATAGCTATTGTAAGAAACATGAAAATCCGGTCACAAGTTGAAGAGGAACTACGGCAAAAGACATTCACTGTGTTATTGATATGGACAGTCAACTTTGTGCCCTGAATTAGAGAACGTATTGTACCTAGTAGTATTTAATATGTTGAATTAAGACCGGTTTATTTATCAGCATACCAAAATGAGAAAGTCAACATGAGCTGTTTTGTTAATTAGGCGTTGCAACTCTAATGCCGTTTCATTCCAATGCACCTCCTATTCAATGCACTTGTATTTTGTTTGATCTGCGTCCAAGAGGGAAGGGGCACGTTCGTTACCTCAAGCTCGTGCAACATTCGGCGACTCGGACACAACGGCACACCAGCTAATCCGTCCTTGTTTTGTGGGGTAATATTCATGATATCTCGATAATACCAAATGGATAGGTGCTGTTCATATTGTTGGTTTGATGTATTTCACGATAGTAGAAAAAGTTAATACTTTACCGAAAGAGTTCCTTTCAAATTTCCACCAACTTGGAATACGATTGGATGGGTTGACTGAGTCGTAACTGGTAAAGCCTATCCAGTTCAGTCCAGAACATGGATCACGATCCTTGTATTCGACGAGTACCCGTCCTCCCTTCCATAGTTTGATAGTTTTGCCATCCCACTCGAGTTCGAAATCAACAAATGATCTGAGTAAGAAAGGAGATATAGAAAGCGCAAAGGAAAGAACATAAAAACATCTTTAACACAGTGTTTGCTACATGTTAAAAGTCTCTGCTCAAGGACGATTTGGACCTTTTCTCGGCAGTCCTACACAAAATTGCCAAATAAGAATAAGTAAAAACATCTTTTCCATTTAGTTGATTCTGGACCACGTGTAACATTTATTTGACGGTAATGTTTTACCTTAAATGTGTCTACTTCTCTCTCTCTTAGTTTTGTAAAAGTATTTTGCAGGGATTTGGAAATGTCAAAACTGAAAGCATGGCGAAGACACAACATTCTTAGACGTTTCAATTACTTACAGAATTCAAATGATCAACGGAAAAGTAACTGGGAAAACTATAACTTAAAAAGAAGAACGATTTTTCTTTTCTTGTTGGCTACTATGAAAACTAAATCAGTGACCTCAGACTAATGAGTCCCGTGCTCTAAACAACAACGCCATCCAGCTCTTTAACCGTGGGTCTTCTACTATAACCATTCCTTTGCTTTCGGATGCCACGTATACAGAAGCCATTGTTCTCTCAGTGGAGTATACCTATGGACGCGCACAACCCTAACTTCATTTGATACCATCCAGACAGCAGGAAAGGATCTTTAGTGAAATTCGGCATTTTGGTGTGTGCGTATATTTGAAATTGTAAACGAAGTTGAAAAGACTATTACAAGTCCAGTGCTCTATCGCCTGAGCTTTTTAGGCCTTAGTTATGAGCGCTACCTGAATAGCTATTTCTTTGACGTACATTCATGGATCATACTCCCAAAATTTCATTCCTGATTGTGGTGGTGAGGGGATTCACGTCTAAGGACTTAGATATTATAACATGCGTGTCTGTTACTTGTCATGACATCAATGGATAAAAATGTAGTGACTGGAGGTTTGATCCTGGATAGGGTAATGTTTACGGTCAGCGACATACTTAAGGATCAGAGGGAATACAAGTAACTGGTCATCTCCTAACGTATGGATTCTCTAAACCTAAAGTCAGAGAATATGACGTTGTACTCTGGCATGATATTCTTAATTGGAAAAACCAATAAAATAGTTACACAATCTCTAGTAAAACAAAAAGAAAGAAAAAGATGCGGCATTTGTTGAAGTGACAATAGGATTAAAGGATGACAAATAATATGGTATCATCCGTAATTTATTTGTGCTATCATCCCATACTCAGCTAATGATCGATTCAACTTACTCTCTACTTAGTACGCCTCGGATAGGTTCATCTACCACGTTTCTGCCGGAGCGGACAATACACACGTTGTTGTTATTACGGAAACCAATCACTAAATAGTGAAAACAGATAGAGAAGATAGTAGATAGAATTGGATGTCGAACAGGCAATTTCAATTACTTTCAAAATTTGGTAAAATTCAGTGGTCTCAAATGTATCTTAATGATTGAAATGCATGGCAAGGTTAATGAAGTGCATTGTTGACTTTTCGTTAAGATGATCTAACAGTTTACTATATACCAAATCAGGGCAACGCAATACAAAAGGACAGATGAAAAGATTCCGTTTAGAAAAGTGGTACAAAACGAGATAAGTTATGCCTGATATCGATCTTAAACGTTGTGTTCGTAATCACATTGTTGAAATAGTTGATTAAACAATAGTAAAGTGTTCGGAGCGCGCTTCAACTCCGTGTTACCCCGAGATTTCTTAACCATTAGGACGAGAATAATCAATGCCTCCCTGTTGGAATTTCAGTCCGACAGCAGGAGAATGCTATTGACCATTAACCTACTGCTTTTTTCCGTGTATTTTGAACCGCGTAGTACAGATTTCAAGATATAATTCGAGTTTGCTTTCATCGTAACATTGTTTGATGGCATAACATAAAACCAGCTGAATCCATCATTATTTCACGAGCAAACTTGCGGTTGTGGGTATAACGAAGGTAGAATATAACAGTACAGAATTTCTATTTAAATAAAAGAGCAGCGCGGGAGGCAAGTAGGCCATCACATTGGTGCATGTAAGGAATGCACGCTCGAGAAACGTGCTAAAGCTCTCCACTCCGTACCTTTGTATAAGCAGAATTATATGTTTTTTTTTACCATATTTTTCAGGAAGAAAATGGTGTGAATGGGCCCAGGGCCCTTCCTTCACGTGTCCACTTCTGATAAATACTTACTGATCTCGTAGTAGGCATTCGAGTTATCGTTATTGGTAGCAGAAAGTCGAATGTGTGCATCACCTTCAGCCTTCAACCAAAACGGAATTTTGAAACGGCTAGGATTAAGAAGCTTCCATTCGATAAATGTCCACTCGGCTGGGGAATTCCCGCGGATGTCCTTTTCGATTTTGTCACCATTATCTGAAAGTATTAAGATATTTAACAGAATTCAACAAGAATGTTATAGGGACCTTACATGAGCTAGTTATAGCTTCTTTGGATGCCCCTCAACCCATTTTCCCCCATTTTCATTAATCATTTCCTTAGGTTTAAGCTGCTTAAAGGTACACCTTGTTTCACATTTTTGTATAACTATTCATACTTACTATGTTAAGCGAAGTTGGTTGAAACAAAGTTTTTCAAATCATATAAAATAACATTACCAAGTTTATGTATACAAGCATAGAATAATAATACAGCAAAGTAAGTGACTGCATGACTAATAGTGATCCGTACTCGTAATCATATATAAGTCTAAGAATAGTTGTCTACACTTATACTCATTGTGATTGATTTGTATTCGTAGATACGACATCACGATTAAATGGGCATAACTCCGCTTAAAGCATTGTACACGGACTCTAAACTCAAACCATCCAGGGGGATTCTATATTTGTACTTAAACTCAAAATGCACGCTTATCACAAGTCTGATTCACAGTACTCACAGGCGTATCCAAAAACAAATCATGTTATGGTGATTTTCGCTAAGCATTAAGCTGTCTTTAGTTCATTTTGTAAATTGATGGATTTAATCAATCTTGTAATAATACAATAAGTTGTAGGCAACATTGTTTCCTTAATGTACTCGTGTGTTAAAGTGTCTCTCTTAATTGTTTGTAATTGAAATATTACCCTTGTAGTAAAGAGGGGGAGGGGCATGATTTAGGCATTTTTAAAGGTCACCATTTCTATAACTTAATTGACAGTATGCGATTTTTATCAGAGTAGTTTACCATTTTTTCATGGGGTGATAAACAATTTTCAAATTTGATGATATTTGATATATTTTTTATACATCTGGCAACAGCAGAATCAAATACCATCTTGGAGAGCTGCAATGTGTTTGTTTTTAATTTTCATTTATAATATTTAACTCAGTTACCCACGGAAGGAATTTGTATCTAATGAATTTATTAACACAGAGAACACTGACGACTCGGT
>KN885934.1:95010-117795 GCA_000934455.1 Apostichopus parvimensis | reverse complement strand
GTCTGGCTCAACTTCTGACTCGGAGGCCTCGTAATGTCTCTGTGGCTGTACGTAATAGTAAATAACGATACAACGTCACGTCAACGGTAATAGAAGTTATAATTACACTGCAGTGGCTGATAGAAGCTTAATATTCACGGCATCCTTCTAATTTTAACAGAGTGAGTGGGAATATCAGGCTCACTTTTTGGGTGGTCTGGAAAATAGCCAACTTCTTCTCTCCCCTCCCATTCCACACTGCATGTACACTATCTGCTTACAAAGAGTTATAGGTACATGCCATTTGCTAATTTAGTTTGATTTGGTTTAGCCTAGAAAAAACTGACAAAATGCAAGCTGAGAATTAATCTATTATAGAATGACTCAACACTTAAACCTGCCACCCTTTCATTCACATTATTTTGTATCTAATCTTTGGGATTGAGCGACTGATGTTTGCTTTTGTGTCATCACCTGTACATCACATTGAGCAACTTTTGTTGAATTCTGTGCTATATAAGACTAATTATTATTATCATTATAGACTAATTATATCTCTGTTATGAATGAATTTGGAATGCAGTAACTTTGGCACGAAAACAGTGCTACAAGTAAGAGTACATGAGATCTATCTGCAAATAGAAACACCAAGCTATGAGTTCTGTTTTAGACTTAAATTCTGAAAATCATCTTCATACTTTAAATTGGAAACATGATTCAAGATAATATGATGATAACCTGTTTATGAAGTCGAACTCTTCTCCCCAAAGAATCATATCCGTATCGCTTGGTACTGGGATGGGCGTCGGTTGCCTTCGGTCCGGTCATGGCAGACTTGGGACGTCCACTCTTTGGTCTGGTCGGACGAATGCCATACGTCGACTTAGGTCTCTCTGGACGGTGTTTCATTGAGGAATTAGCAGCACCACTAATAAATGGAAGCATCTCTCTGTCTCCATTTTGTCGAACTCTATACACCTGGAGAAAAAAAACAAGCAAGCAATTGTAAGTCAATTTTTTTTAGGTTCAAAATGCACATAAAATGAACATATTTATGATGCCAAAAATATTTTGTATTACAATGTACAAAGTACCTTAATGACAAAAATACTTACATTGGAAGATTTCTTGGATTCGACAACTTGGTTTTCAAGAGGTATTGTCTCCTGAAAGAGTAAAAGAAACTTCAGTCAGTAAAATACTTGAATTCATGTATCTTTGTACATTGTAAGATATATAATTTGAACATATTCATCAATTACCCCTATCAAAAGCAAAGATAAGAATTGGGGGAAAAAAGGTGTGTTTATTTTAAATATTCTGGCATATATACAATCTGAATTTTTCGAGCTCGCCTTCTAGTTTTCTGAAATCACCACAGCTAGAGCAAGATCCTTATAAATGGCAGAATTAGGCCATTTGCTTCCATTTTTGGTTTGTTATATTTTGTAATTCTTTTAAGCATTCCTCAATATTTAGGAGAATGGGCTGTGACCATACATTATGAGCCTTTAGAGAATTGTTTGGTTACCATGCAGCTCTGAGTGATAAATAGAATAGCGTATTAACTTTAAATGAATATCTTTTTGTATGAAATTTAAGGATAACAAAATATGTTTGAAATAAAATTTCACAAGTAAAACGGAACTTACACTAGCAACTAGCATTTTAGTGGCAGTATTTATCAGCCTTTGAGCTTCTCCCTTAGTCAAGTATGGACCATGTTTAGATCTCAGCAAGAAGGGGCCTCCTTTAAAGTTAGATCTCCTATAGAGGAAAGAGGAAAGAGAATGACATGAAAAGAAATAATATTATAACAGCTGGTTGTATATTATTAGCAAAGGGTTGTAAACTTGTGTGAGGAGGCCTTGGTATAGTACAAGACTGTAAACCATTAAATGTAACTCTTTTAACTTTAAATCTATACAATCCCTCTGTTGTTGTTGTTTTTATTCCACTTAAAGGGTGTGAAGACTCGCGCAAAAAGAAACGTCTAATGCCGGTAATTTGACCTAGTTTCGAATGAGGTGTAACAGAAGTGTTAAACACCACCATCGATCCCAGAAAATACACACATACTGTAGCTTGCTACCGTCAGTAATTAGACACTAGTGTATAGTCAGTACATACAGCTACGGTCAATACCCACAGCACAGTATACAAACGATACAGCGATGGACATCTCAGGTCCAGCTAAAATAACAAGATATCACGTTTCATTACTGTCTGCATTTTGTAGCGACACGAACAAAATGTCACTTGCAACTTGCAAGCAACGGAAAGTTAACTTTTTCAGATGGCCGCACGCGGTTTGGGACGAGTCTTCAATGCCTTTAAGTACTGGATACAATGTCCATGCAAGTGCTAATTGCATTCAAAATGTTTCACTTTTCTATTTCTTCTGAATATTTCTTCGTGCAACCAAAATGGTGCAACCAGTTGAAGAAGAGCCAGTTAAACGACTTGATGGCAGCTCATCTTTTATCTAAATTATCCATGCCCAGGCAAACCAGATAAGAAAGTGTTTTAGATCTAAGCTACAGGTGGTGATATTTGTTATCAGAAGTTACAGATTTTCTTGATCAATTAACTAAACATATATTTGTGTATGTGTGTGTGTACAGTATATAAAGATGATCATGTTGAACAATAAAATAAAAAATTTGCTAACAGTGTGAAGAAATTTATTATTTATAACCTAATATATTTAATTCGATTAAAGCAAAGTCCTACCTCTTCTTGGGTGAACTAGCTCTTGGTCTTACAAGATGTGACGATTGGCCCTGAAAGAATAGAAAGAAGAAAAGCGAAAAGTTAAAGCAGTTTTATAACATTGACCGATTGTGTCTACTTTACAGAGGTAAAAATCGATATTGAATGGGATCAAAATTTGTATAGATGATGGTAGTTCCGTTTTCAATTTCTCACTTCAAGTTCCCTGAATGACAACACACACTTACTGTGCAGGCTTTAGAGAGCAGCCAAACAAGATTTGCTGATAATAATTAGCAAATACAGAACTGTTACCAATTTCCTTTCTAATTCTATCACTGATGATTTTTGTTTTGAGCTAACTAAGTGGTTAACTTCTTAATGTCTACTAGCAGAAAATTACCAGTGCATTTCTTTTCTACTGGCAAAATCCACTGGCAAAAACCAGTATATAACCTGAGTTTCAAGGCCATGGTTAAAAGTGTTAATTTCAGTTGCATTTTTATTTTACCAACATCAGTTGAATAAAAAAATCTCTACAAAAATTATGAAAGTTTGCATCTGAGCTCTTTCTGAAACTAATTGAAATATGAGATTATCATATCCCCATCTAGTAGAAACAAATTTTATAGTAATATGACAGAAAACCAAATTTTAAAATTGCATTATATTTGTCATTTCTCTCTGCACAGAATAATAACAAAAGCTCAAATACTCACTGTAAATTGGGATTTGGACATGTACTTATCAACATCACGTCTGTGAAAGGAGAAATTACAAGAAAAGCACTTTATCTTATTGAACTTATTGACTCGTCAGGGAAAAAGATTGAGAAGAAGAAAAAGTAATAGTACCAAAGGTGCGGAGGCTTATGCCTTCAATTACATTATGGCATTGTGAGAATGCCAATGGAACCACATATGACTGAGTCTCTCTTTATAATTAACATTTTTCTCTTCAATATCTGAGCCCCTCTCCTCTCCTCTCCCCCCACCCCTTCAATTCAACCATTGATATTATTGGCACATCTCTCACCTCTAATCCCAATAGATATTTCAACAGTCATGAATTTAGCAATTTTGTCAATTGTTAGTTAGGAAGACAGGCTCGGTAAAAACCCATGGATTTCTATGACAGAAGCATTTTACCCGATAACTAGATAAAGGGCCCTTAATTGATCTTTATGCCCAAGTGTAAAGTCCACCGCGTCACCAAATTAGCAACTTAAGTATATATGCAAATAACTCTATCTCGTTTAAACCTGCAATTTAATAAATATGCTTTCACAATTATTTTCAACTCTACTCACATCAGAACCTATTTTCGCAACATTGAAACTGCAAATTTCCTACTTAATTTCTTAAATAGTGTCCAAAATTTATAAGTTCTTTTTTTGGGGGTGGGCCGGGGGGGATTTTCTTGAATGTTACTGTCATTGAGTGAGAGGAGATTTAGTCGAATCCTACCTGACTTTATCTTCCCTTTCAATATAACTTGTCTTTGGATTCATCTGAGCTAAATGCTTCTTAACTTCTGGACTTCGAAAGTAATGCTTTAAAGCTCTGTCGTGAAGTCCATCATAGAGTAATGTTGGTCGCTGAAAGTAATAATGTAAAAAAACAGTTCAGATATTAATTTTGACATGTTATAGATGAATATACACTGACTTGAACTGAAATTTTCATTCAGATTCTACATTTTATTCCTTCTGAAATTCTATTTTGAGATATTCTCATTGGTAATGTATAAATATGGTTTGTAACAAAAGTAAACTTGAAGCAAACAAATGCGGTGTGTCAGATGTTACAACTACAATAAAATAATTCTTTTTCATCAGAGATGAAAACCTTCTACTTTAAAGTAAAATATATTCATTATGATTGGGATTTCATTCGTTTTACACCCCCTGTTGCAAATGTTGAAATTATATCAAAATCAGTGTCAAAATAATACAGTGAAAAATAAAGAGAAAAACAAAATTTTGCTAATTAAATGTGCATCTTTGATATCACACCTGTTTACTTCAAGTTCACTTTGGTACAAATAATACAATCTTCAAAATTGTACATCATCCACATAAGCACTTGTTCCTAGAAGTGTATGTACTGTAATAAGTTATAACTGGTTATTTATTCGAATATTTACGTTAACATTTTGATCTGAGTAAGACAGATTTAATTTCTTTTTGCCCTTGATTAATAAGATGAGCAAATCACTGAATAATCAGTTTGGAAAGACTCAAAACTTCACATTAAAATTTGCTAGCAATGACAAAGTTTCTTTTGACCTTTAGAGAGAATTGCAATTATATTCATTAAAAGTTTGAAAGTAAACAAATGCTATTAAAATGATTTTCTTAATAATTTTAAAAAAATACAACAGTTCTGACAATGACAACATGAGAAACGTTATGAAATCAATCAAATGTCCGCCTTAAAAATGTACTATCTGAAAAAGCATTTTGTTCTCACCGGTTTCAATGATGGATAATGCCTTTGTGGTTTGTCAGGTCCAGACAAATCAAAAGCATCTTCAAGTCTTTTCACTTCCATGTAATATTTACTGCATGAAAAGAATGAAGCATGCACAGTTGTAATGGACTTATATATCAAAAAGATAATTCTGCAGATTTTTTTTATCAAACTGCAACTAAAGTTTAATTAAAATTGAGTTCAACTTGATCATTTGATGTGTATTATCACATATCAAGTTTATAGTATGTAGTACAATCACTAATAGATGACATCTATACTAACATGAAATATCTTTTAGTGCAGCTATAACAATTGTAAATACATGGCCACATACTACACTAGGCCTAGATAAGAAAGCAAAGCCTTGGCCTATAAGAACTGTCTGACATAATATAGACCTAGACTAGTTAGGTCAATGTACATGCAGTAAGAAAATGGAAACCTAGTAGACCTCATCTAAGCACACGTTCCACGGCTGTTCCCATGTTAACTTCTTAGGTCTGCTGTTTTGTACCTGTTACTTTGTCTCTAAATATAATACTGGTAATGATGCTCAGCCTTTGCACTTACAAGCGTACTGTAGTGTATGTATAGCATACTTAGTTAAACAAAGTATATTAGCCTATATCATGTGACTCAGAGAGTCAGACCCAGTTTACTTCATCTTTACTTCGATATTGTCATAAATAAGCAAAACGCGTGATATACATACAGTTTCCTCGCAGTGCTCTTTATAACATCTTGAGAAGACATGGTCGTTCACCTTCTTGGAATCAAGTTTGGTTGCTAATTACACCTTGTTATCAATATCAGACACATTCATTACCTTACTCAGACGCTTGCTTACACTCACATTGACAACTAAGCTCTTCCGCATATAAACGCTGAGTTGCTATGGAGACAACAGTAAAGTTATTTGAAGTTCGTGTAGCGACATCCTTGCAGTGGTAGAATAATGGTATTTAAAGACTTTAAGAATGGAAGCTAAAATCGAAATGCCCATGATATGTTTCTTTGTCTTCTTTCAAGAAGATATTTTGGGCTGAAACCTTCAATTATAATAATTTTGGCAGTCTTGCACAAACAAAGTGCAACTAGGCCTAAGCAGTCATCCGTGTTGCAAGATATAATAGCTTCGTGCATACTTCATAGTAAACAAGATGGCTGCGCACATAGGCAGCTCTGAACTTCCGATCAGGAAATTTAAGAAAGAGATTCTGCGAGTTGTAGAGAAAACCCAGTCACTGGTCATTGTTGGCCAGACTGGAAGTGGGAAAACAACGCAGTTACCAAAATATCTCCATCGATCGGGTAACAGGCGCTAAATCAGCTTCGACATAGCCTTTATTTTTATTTTTTTCTACATTTGTACCTGCATAATACGATCGGTAGGCTAGGCTAGACCTAGTTTTGCGATATATACCAACAAACGAATGTAAGCCTTATGTAGCATGGACACTTCGAATTCCGGACACCTAAGCCTTAAAACACCCCAAAACTATATCTATTGGTATAAATCACCTGAAAATATACTTGATGTGTTATAGTACGATAAACGGCCAAACTTTCTTTCCTGCAAACTGTTTTCACGTTGTATTCCACGAAGATTCTTGTGATTGTGGAACTGGTATTTCTTTGCTAGAGTATTGCGAATATTCGGACACACAGTCCCACAGTGTGGCGCTGGTGATGAAATTGGTGGCTCAGTTGCTCTTTCAGTAATTATAACAGACTTCATAGATCTCCGTCATTTTATTGACAAATATGTAAGTATTTACTTGCACACAGGTCATTTTGGAGAGAAAATAACTGTAGCTTCGTACTTTTTGGTGAAATTTGGCTCTTCCTGTAGGTTGTCATGGTGAAATCGTGCATTTCTTAGGGGTGTCCGAAATTCGCAGTGTTCGGAAATTCGCAATACTGTCTATACTAGTTCCCTTAAACCCCAGGGAGTAATGACTGCCTTCCAGGCCAATGTTATGAATGAGATCAAACTGTCGATGTTAACCTATTCGTCAAAGGATGTTCCGTAGGCCCTGCTGGTCTATACATCCCTAAACTACTATAGGCTAGCCTAGGTAGTTCTGTGGGCCTAGGAGTAGGAGTAGGTTACAACATCAGTAATACTATAAGTTAGCATCACCTATGGCTATGGTTCCATTATGCATTTCTGTTATGCATGAACTGTTACTAAAATACCTTGAACATATTTTGGCATCCAGTGTCAATCAACATGTCCACTAGAGTTGTCTGCTTTTTTGTCAGTCAGTTAATCTTTGCTGCTTGTCACTTTATTATAGTTATCATCAAAAAGGGTTTATCAAAACAAAATCCTCTTTTGTCCATAAACATGGTATACTTGTCTTTCAAGATTATTGCATTACTTAAAGGCATTGAAGACTCGCCCCAAACTGCATGTGGCCATCTGAAAAAGTTAACTTTCTGTTGCTTGCAAGTGACGTTTTGTTCATGTCGCTACAAAATGCAGGCAGTAATGAAACGTGATACCTTGTTATCTTTAGCTGGACCTGAGATGTCCATCGCTGTATCGTTTGTATGCTTTGCTGTGGGTATTGACCGCAGCTGTGTGTACTGACTGTACACTAGTGTCTAAATTACCAACGGTAGCAAGCTCTGTGTGTGTATTTTCTGGGATCGATGGTGGTGTTTAAAACTTCTGTTACACCTCATTCGAAACTAGGTCAAAGTACCGGCATTAGACGTTTCTTTTTGCGCGAGTCTTCACACCCTTTAATGGTTTGTGTTGTCCTCGATGAATCATTCTGGATTGCTATACAATCAATAACTGACACACTCAGTAATTCATTTCGGTTTAAATTTTTTGCTCCAATCTACATTAAATCAAACTAAAAAAACGACTTAAAGAACACATACTTTCTTAATTGCATAATATACACCACAACCACAAATGTCAATAGGCTTTAATTGGAAGTGACAGCTACTATCATAACGATAAAGAGTAAAACAATGTGATAATTCCTTTCTAATTCTTAATATTCCTTTCCAGTTTGTATGGTTATTACTTCAAACATAGGCCTATGATATATAATTATTACCCAGCGAAAATGGTAGTTTGTACCATAGGAAAGAGGTGCTTGCCATGATGGTAAAAACTACTGTTTAAATGTGGTTGGAACTAAAGGTCACTGCAATATTCATTAGTGAAAACATTTTGCACATTGACATGACATATTGAAGTTCCGAGTCTAAGGTTTCCAAATAGGCCATTTGATGTAACAGTTATTGGGTACACTCACCATATTAAAATTTTCTTCCTTTTGGTTTCATTAGGGTACAGCAAGAATGGGCTTATTGGTGTTACTCAACCTCGTAGAGTTGCAGCTATGTCTGTAGCAAGGAGAGTGGCAGAAGAGATGGAATGTGATTTGGGTCGTAAAGTTGGATATCAGGTGCGATTTGATGACTGCACATCAAAAGGTAAAATTATAGCTCAAAATGAAACCTGTAATTGATATTACTGTTCATTTAACAAGAAATTACTTTCCCTATTTTCAAGTTTACCTGCAGAATACAAATTTGAAGAGTTTCTTCACTAGCATCTTGTTGTTCTTGAAAGAGAAGCAAAAGAAAAACTACCATCATCATTGCCCTAGTATTTAATAGTGATGCTTGTGATAAACACCAGCTAGCTCAATAGATTCAGTAGCTGTTCAGTAAAAAAGAAATTGCTACATTGCTTTTAAAGTACTAAGGACCAATTTGCGCCATATTCAGTACATTTGTTGTGTGTATGTATATGTCATAGTTTCATCGTGCAGCTGGACTGTAGGATTAGGATGCATGGCTGGACTGTAGGACTAGGATGTAGGGCTGGACGGTATGGCTGGACTGTAGGACCAGGATGTAGGGCTGGACTGTACGGCTGGACTGTAGAACAAGGATGTACAGTAGGGCTGGACTGTAGGACTAGCATATAGGGCTGGACTATAGGGATGGGATGTAGGGCTGGACTGTAGGACTGGGATGAAGTGCTGGACTGAAGATTGAAACAAGTCTCAATATACCATCATGGATTCACTTGAAGTTGGATTTTTATTGTTGCTTTGATAATGTAATTACTTGTTACATTTGAAAAATAAGTTTTTGCAAACGATTTTTCCAAAATTTTAAAATCGTTAAAACAACCTACTAATGGCAATATTTTCTGTGGCAACACTATTTATATTTACCATGAAACCCCCTGACAAGCAATATTATAAACTGTGAGGTAGAATGCATTACAGATTCACTCAAGAATAGAGCATCAAGTATAATCTTGTGTTGAGATAACTTCTAAGGTTACTCTTACATATTATGCCTGATCTCATTTTACAATTCCTTTTCTTTCTCTGGAAAAGAAACAAGAATCAAGTACATGACAGATGGCTGTCTCCTCAGGGAATTTTTAGACGACAGGGAACTCAGTCAGTACAGTATCATTATCTTAGATGAGGCACATGAGAGAAGCTTGGATACAGTAAGTATTCTCTTCTATTATTTGCTGTTCTGTCCTATTCTATTCTATCCCGGTCTTCTCTATTCTGTTCTATCCTATTCTTAATAAAAGTTAATTAGTTACAGAGACCCAGACAGGTGTCTCATTGTGTTAATGAGGTTAATTAACTTCTTAGCACATTCTACTTGTAAACTTTGATGTAACCAGTTGAAGTTGTGAGTATCTGTAAGTAGGTTTCTACATATCCCTTCAACAAGACATTTGACATAAATGTTAATAGCATGTAACATTAATTGATCTTTGTGCTCATAGTTTTCTGTGTCCATTATTCAAGTTGTATTCAAGCTACATGTTTTCCAATTTATTAGTGAAGTACTGACAAACTTTAAGAAACATAACCCACACATGTTGTATCTGCTTTCCCATTTCTCTGCATGTATGTTCTTCGTCATTCTGTATCCTCAGGATATATTGTTTGGTTTAGTGAAGCAACTTTTTCTCAGTGGCCATAAAACCAAACGGAAAGAACCTTTAAAAGTTATTGTCATGTCTGCAACACTAGATGCCGGAAAATTCTCTGCATTTCTGGGAGATTGTCCAGTGTTTGAGATCCCAGGCCGGCTTCATCCAGTCAAAGACATCTTTTGTGACATGGTGCTTGTAAAAGATATGAGTCGAAACTCTACTATTAACTATGTGTCAAAGGTCAGTGAACCAGTCACGTGTTATATTCAGTTTAAATGTTCATTCCATTGATTGGTTTCAAATGTATTCTATCCTAAACAAGATACAAACATATCAAAACTAAAGTACAAAAAAAATGGCTAAGACATGAAAAGTAAAAATAAATAAATAAATAAGAAGGTTTGGAATCAATAGTTAGTAAACGAGACAGAATGAAGTTTTAGAATTAAAAATAAAACTGACCTAAATCTAATTATTTATTATTAAGGTCTAATATTATTACCATGCTTTTGTTTAGGTTGTAGATGTTGTCATGGAGATACATTTGGAGCAATTGCAAGGCGACATATTGGTGTTCTTGACTGGTCAAGCAGAAATAGAACAGTGCTGTGATATGCTCTACAAGAAATCAGAACAGCTGGACTATCGCCATGATGTCACAGACAGGGCAGTGGAAGCCTTGATGATTTTACCTGTTTATGGATCTATGCCATCAGGTATATTTTTAGAAAGTGTGGAAGGATGTACTATGCCTTTTTCCATCTTGAATCAACGGGAAGGAGTATATTACATTGATTTGGTGACTAAATTGCCATTGCCCAGTATAGCTTTGTAAAGGACATTTTGCTAAATATTTTATCATTCTATCAAAATAAAGCTTGGGATGCATGCATATATTACAACAAATACAGTTTCCAGTGGCAACAATATTCTTTTCATCATTTTATTTTCTCTTGGAAATGTGTACTTTGATATTCGGCCAATTCTGGTTCTGAATGGTCCTTAAACCCTGGATCCAGTATGGCCACTAGAGAGAGCACAGTTCCACAATGTGTTTTCATTAGGCAGAGGAATAGTCTTTAGATGCCTTGACATTTCATTCCTCAAATTCATAATTATACCTATTTAGTCAATATCTATTTCCGTGATATCTACTCTTTGTGTTTTGGATTAAGTTAATCAATTTTCTTAATTTAGCAATTAAATTTATGAATAATATGCAAATTGACCACCTAGCTATACAATCACAAAGTTGTGTAGCATTTTGTACAAAGATCCTACAATTTGAGCTTTGTTTGACGTAGCAAACAAGTAACACAATTGTGGCAAATATATTATCTGTCACTATTTCTTAATAAGTACTGACTCACTTTGACAGTAAAAAATTAAGTCAACCATTACAACATTTTCTGTAAAACATAGGACTTTTTCAAAATAGAATATCACTATTTTATTCCAAAAAGAGTCCAACATTCTTTCATGAGACATGAGGTTATGACAAGTCAACATTTTCACAGGAGACAAATAATATCAGTGTTTTTGCTGTTTTGATTACAGAATTGCAAAGAAGAATTTTTGATCCTACCGAACGAGGTGTTCGGAAGTGTGTCGTGGCTACAAACATAGCTGGAACATCACTTACAATTGATGGCATCAAGTAATCATTTTAATCTTTTTAATGCCATCCACATTTCTTTCAATGGCATTGTTACAAAAACAATAATATATAGTTATTGAAAAAGTATTCTGCAGTACTTGCATTTTTAAGCCTAATTTAATATTAAAATAATTTTCCAAACCTGAAACATAACCGAAGGTTGCTTTAAGACTAACGTTGCTAAAGGATAGAGCTAAACTACAGGATTAAAGAGAAAAATTTTTCAATCAGGCAAGGTAAAACTACCCTAACACTCCTCCCCCCCCCCCCCCCCCCCCGCCTCCCATAACCACTTTCCACTTATTCTCCACTATCATTTAACCAAACAGGAAAGCAGTTGGATTTTGCAATATTTAAAAAAATCCAACATGAGCTACAAGGGTATCTTGGATAAACCACCTGAGGTGAAGTATCAGAAATGAGCCATTCGGCTTCTCCCCAATGCATATTAGGAGTGTTTAGGAGTGTTAGTGTTAGGAGTGTTAGCTCAGTGGTTAACGCCGGTGCCTTTCAATCATAAGGTCCCGGGTTCGAGTCACTCCCAGATTAATGTATGTCGTCCAGTTACAGAGTTGTTGACAATTAACAACTCAGAATCATGGACGTTAAGTATGAATGTAAGAGACTGACTTCGGTCAGCTTGCGACTTTGATAAGCCAATGATGGCTTCCACGCGAGTTCCTGCTTGAAGGATCTAAAAAAAAATACATACATATGTGGCTGCTCCACGACGTTAAATAACTGCCTTCCAGGCCAATCAGTATTGTTATTTTGATGATATTATTATTATTATTATCATTCATTTGTAGTTTTTGTTTGTTTAAATGTATTTCTCTTTCAGGTATGTCGTAGACAGTGGATTTGTGAAACAGATGTCGTACAATCCAAGAACTGGGCTAGACTCATTACAGGTTGTGCCCATTTCAAGGTAAGCAAGGGGTTGAAGATTTGAAAAGGTCATACTACTTTTTGATGAGTGGATATTGAAAGGATTGGAATTAGTCCTACTGAATTGATGTGTATCTACTGTCTAGTGCAAGAGATTAATCCTGATTTATGAGTGAGTGATCTGGGTTTTGTTTCTCTTCTTATTATTTTACTCTTCACTTTCTTGTTCTGGAGCTCGTAATTCACAGAATTGTTTAAATTTATGAGATTTGTCTAATCGTCTACTTGTTGGTTGTTTCTTACTCCTTTGTAGTCAGAAATCGCTCATCAAAATAAAGCCTTGTTATCCTGTACCTGTTTCTAAAGGTGACATTAAATAATATAACTAACACATGCACACACATATATATTTATATATATATATATATCAATATCTATATATATCTATATAAATATATATAGGAATAACGAAAAACTGTTAACAACTTTGCTGCATTTAGAGAAATGCTGGATCTCGAGTGAGATACAATAATAAAATTAAGTAAATGATTGGCCCTAAAACAGCCAATGTTTGGTTTTTGCAGAGCTTTCGAGCAAAACTAGCTCTTTTTCAGTGCATGATCACCAAAAGTGTTATATATCTATACATATTGTATTTGTCATTCCTTGCAGCATTTCTATGGTGTGTAGTCACATAGTCTTGTTTGTACTGATATATATGTTTGGATAGTTGAAACGAAGTGAATTGAATTAACATGAGATGAAACCATGTTAACCGGCAATCAATGTTTCTTCAAATACAGGTCAGAAGCAGTTCAAAGGTCAGGTCGAGCTGGAAGGACTTCACCAGGGAAATCCTACAGAATATACAGTAGGTCAGTCACCATGGAAACACTCTGTCACCCATGCACTCTGCATTATTAGTTATAGCACTTGCTTATCAGAGCTTATTTTTTACCTGAAAGTTTTGCCCATAAAATGTTAAGGCATTTCCCTTGTAATGTGTACATTACTTGTTGTATGTACAGATCCGATGTATTTTGCCAATCATTAGTCTGTTGAGTACGGTGGCCAGATGTCCGGCATTAGGCAGGAGAATCAGACGATTCAAGCGCACTGCATTACCTCCTGCATGACCTCTTGCCCAGAAACAAAAGTTAGAACTTTTGACATCATGTCACCCTAGATTGTAATGGTTATTGGAAAGTTGCTCTGCTTAAATGAAGTTGCTATGTAAATCTCAAATGATATAAGTTTTCAAATAAAAGGCAAAACATTATTAGACAGCAGTCAATTTGAAGTTATTCTATTATTACTAGAACCCCCCCTCCCCCTTCCCTTTCACTCTTCCTGTATCCATATTTATATTTATTGCCTGAACATAGATAGCGTGATGTAACTGGAGGTTTGTTATTGAAGACAACTTCACAAACAAACAGACATGATGCTATTCAAACAGCTTACACTTAGTCCTTTCATAGGAATTAACAGCATTAAATCAATACTCATTTTCAACAGGAACAGTGAACGTTAGAATTTTTTCTCAACGTCTGCTAAAATAATGCCAAAAATTGACCCTTTCAGAGATTTCTTTGAAGAATGTATGACTGAAGATATGATTCCCGAGATACAGAGGACTAGCCTGTCTAGTGTTGTACTGAACCTTAAGTGTATGGGCATTCACAACATATTGGAGTAAGTAACTCATTTTGGTCCAATTTATGGTACAAGGCATTTTCACAAATTTACTCTCGGTGGAGGTCATCTTATATCTTTGAAGTTAACTCTTAGGTAATCTAATAATGTACAGTATCTGTTCCCTTTCCCCGATGGACCCCCCCGAAATTCACTTGACATATCATAGCCATAGACTTTCAGTTACAGTCCTGATGTAAGGGGGATGGGGGATGAGAGTGGATCCAGTTGTTTGGTTTTGTGCCCAGACTCTATCTTGGGTCACTTTCCTTAAAAAAGTTAACGTGTTTTGGACAGTGTGAACCTTACCTTTAATGTGATCATTGTAATGTATAATGTAATATAATGTAATGTTAAGATATGTAATGTATGTTATGTTATGTAATCAATGTCAGTTCAGTTGAGTGGAAGTCAATTCAAGTTATATGTTTCTATGAGAAATTAGACTTGGCTATTTCTACAGTTAATAATATTTATTACTAATGGAAGATTTTCTTTGATTTTGTTTTAAAAGTGCCTAGGTTGATTTTATCTTGTGGAAACTTTGCAATCCACTTCAGATTTTAGCAGATGGTTTTGAAACTAAATTTGTGTGCTCATTTTCTTGGCTCCCTTTCTTTCAAAGCCCAATGTCCCATTCTTTTTACAAAGGGGGAATAAAAAGGCAAAAAACTGTTTAAACCAAACAGCCAAATTGAAATAATGCTATTGATTTATCTGACAATTTTATGATATTTATCTTCATCAGATTTCCCTACGTGGATCCACCAGAGGAGAGAATGCTTCTGGAAGCTTTACGTCAACTTTACTACTTTGGTGCTATTGATCGGTGAGGGAACTCATCCACTCCCCAATTTACGTTACCTCTAAAAAATAAAGGGAATACTTTAGAAGTTAATATAATCTAAAAAATCGCGATGATGTTGGAATTCAGTTCATAACAGTTTATTTTTAAGGCTTTGGCTTTAGCTCTGCTTCAGATAAATACTTAAGCATTCCACTCCTCTCACTTTCCCCTGCTGCCCCTCACCCCTCCCCTCACACCCCCTCCCACTCACAAAAACCCTCCTCTAACTGTTCAATAGTCCCTCAGACAGAGTTGTTTATTATTTGGTCTTTCAGGAAAGGTTACATTCAACCCCTCGGTCACCTAATGGTAGAATACCCTCTTCCACCTGGTCTGTCCAGGGCCGTCATCTACTCCGGTGCGCTGGGATGTCACCATCTACTCTTGCCGGTGGCAGCCATGCTTTCCTCAGAGAACGTCTTCATCAGACCAGGTCAGGGAGGGTCTCTAGTCATTTCTATACTTCTATAGTTACATGATGTCTCTTCTTGATGCAAACATGAAACTGTTTAATCTCTAAGTTGAAATATGATAATTTTATGGTTTAATCCTAAGGTCCTTGCATAGCAGGAGGCAAGAGAGCCACCTCATTTAACCTCTCCATCCAGGTGACACTCCCTCCCTCCTCCTCTGTCTCCGCTTCTTGTATCTTCCAAACTAACATTAACACCCATCCTCCCCCTATTTCCCCAGTCCTTCCCCCCCCCCTATCTTCCCTCTATACTAGTCAAGAAAACCTTCTAGTGTCCATTTTAATCAGCATTGAAGAAAAGTACAGGGGGTCTTCTTCTGACTTATACCTGGGAAATTTTCTTTCAGTACTAAACATCTAAAAGCTTTGTCTCTGTTAATAAAACAATGGATGTAGTTGTATAGAACTAAACTCAGGCAGTGTCTAGAACAAAAGTTTTGCCGGACTAGGTTAAAAGTTACTGTTTTCTTTTCAACAAGAAATAATGAAAGAGAAGAAGGAATAACCAAATTTATTAAAGCAACAGATTCAGTTTTGACATTTATAAATTCCGATGTCAAAACACAGCCACCTGTCTTTGATATTTATTGGACAACAACCGTGATAAATAATTCGAAGAAAGGTTTCATTTTCAATTTTTAAGGAGACGAGAAGAAACAAACAGAAGCAAACAAAGCTCATAAGAAACTCTCCAGTTTGGGAGGAGGTAATAATGATTTTGGAACTCTCCTGGCCGTGTTTCAGTCTTGCTCCAAGAGGTAAGGTTTACATAGGGATATTTGAAGCTTCTAGTTCTGTATTAAGGGATTGGCCAATGGGAGAACTTAGATTTATTTTAAACGTTTCTAAAAAATCTGTGCATCAATAATTAATAACTACACCCAATAATATGTGTTCTTAGTAGCAATATTATTATTGTTGTTATCTTTGTAGCATCATACTATGATACTATGTATAAGAAAGTATGGTTAATAAAGACTGATACATCTGTTTGAACCCTTTTCAGCAAATGGGGCCTTTTAACAAAGTGCGATGTCATATTGGGTCCAATGTGCCTGATCTATTTACAGATCTTTGAATTGAAAGTAATGTGATCACCTCAAAGCTCCCATTAGCATGCTATTAACACGCGTGGGGAAATTGCATGCAGATGTAACTGGCTGTTAGAATTGTTCAACGTTCCACTTGTTCAAGGTTCAACTTGTTCAAGGTTCCACTTGTTCAGTCTGGCCGAACACAAAAATACTTTAGAAAACAAACTTCAGGTGCTTAAAACAAATACCTTGACTTGAAACTTCAAATTTATGTCTCAAAATATCTGTACTTCAATAATTACAAACAAAATTGTATAAATCGCTGGTGACCAACTCACTTGATATGATCTGCTGTCAGAGACTGCAGCTTGTCAAGTTTCGTGGAACTAGATAGGTCCAATATGACATCACCCTCTGTTGACTTTGTGCATGGCTGGAAAGCCCTATTGATAGCTGTGTTACACCAGAAGGTAAAACACATGCCATTTATGCCTGTATCAGTTCATATATTCAGTAATGATTAATTCTTGTATCAATTATATAACTGATTTGTTGTCAGTGATTCTGGCTGATGGTGGAAATGACAAGAGTTTTGAGCTTCTGTAGCATTGCTGATCTATACTTAAAGGCATTGAAGACTCACCCCAAACCGCGTGCGGCCATCTGAAAAAGTCAACTTTCTGTTGCTTGCAAGTGACGTTTTGTTCGTGTCGCTACAAAATGCAGACAGTAATGAAACGTGATACCTTGTTATCTTTAGCTGGACCTGAGATGTCCATCGCTGTATCGTTTATACACTGTGCTGTGGGTATTGACCGCAGCTGTATGTACTGACTGTACACTAGTGTCTAATTACCAACGGTAACAATCTGTGTGTGTATTTTCTGGGATCCATGGTGGTGTCTAACACTTCAGTTACACCTCATTCGAAACTAGGTCAGATTACCGGCATTAGATGGTTCTTTTTGCACGAGTCTTCACACTCTTTAAGATTTGGTGGTATGTTATATTTCTTAAGCAGCATAGCAACTCCTCACTCATACATGTTACTTTTCTACCTCGTTAGTGACTCACCGTCTTCTTGGTGTCGTGATAATTACATCCACTGGAGAGCTGTCACAATGGCCAGAAACATTCACGATCAGCTGAAATCTATACTCACTAAACAAATGCAGGTAACAATCGGTACTTCCTTTTACAACTCACAGTATGTACTTACTATGCATCTTGATAGAGGTGTTGTACCACAATTAACTTCTCCATTGAATTACATAGTAAATTCACCCCTATTCAAAGAGTGTAGACATAAAATCACTTAGTATGGATAGAATCTGATAGTATGTTCAGTTAGTGTGGATAGAATCTGCTAGTATGGTCAGTTAGTATGGATGGAATCTGCTAGTATGGTCAGTTAGTATGGGTGGAATCTGCTAGTATGGTCAGAGAGACCACCTTTGAGTCTCATTGATGTCATTAGCTGATTTCTCCCAAAGATTTCTGATTCCTTGCTGAAGGCAAAATGAATCCATGTGACTATTGATGGCATGTGTATGTGTGGGTTTGTGTGTGTGGGTGTGTGCAAGTGTGTTTATGATGCTTAAGGTTGTAAACATGATATACATGGTGAATGAACCTCGTACTGGATGTAACTATTTCGTACAAGAGGCTCAGAACTCTACCATTACTTTTTGGGTTTTCTTGTGTTTGGGGATTTTGTTATTGAGGTCCAAGGATTAAAATGTTCCAAAACCTTGCTTAACATGATTATGCAAAAGTAGACCTTGGATGAGCCCCATATTATATAAGTTAGTGAATCAATTTGAGTAAACAGCAGTTGTAGTTGAAATTTCTTATGAACTGTAAAATGTGGAAAGCAATCTCTATTGGAGCCTGTTAGGTTGCTGGTTAGGTCCACTGCAATATGTTTTTTTGCAGATTGGATGATTCTATGCCACATAGTATGCTGCAGTGATTGTTCTATCCATATTAAATATTTGATTGATTAATATTCCATAATCCGTTTATCATCGATGGTGGGGATATATATGACGTGAGGAGGCTTAGCTAATACATCGACCAAATCCACAACCATTTACGTAACTTTTGGCCTTGCATTATTTTTCCTTCTGTTTTTGCCTAGAGATCTGATTTCCCAAAGGAAGACGTTGATAGTGATCTCAAGCCAGGAGAACTGATGGGTAGAGCTCTCTGCTCTGGCTTGTTTAGTAACGTTGCTAGGAAGGCTCCATCTGGTCGAGGATTCAGAACCATGGAGGGCCATGGCACTCATGTTTTTATGCATCCTTCATCTGTGGTGAGATTACATCATGTGGTGGTAGAAATCTACTTGGTGGTCATATGTGTGAAATATACTCAAATTTATCCTAAGTTTGATCATTCATTCATACATTCACTTATTTTTGTTATTTGTCAAAGGCAGTTTTTGAACTCATACCTCTTGATGGTTTCCCACACAACTGTCATCTGTACAACTTAATGGAATTGTAAAAGGCTTAAAATACCAGACCTACTGTAAATGAAAATGTATTTGTGTAGGTAATTGTGTTTAAAAGACAATATGCAAAAGACTCAGCACTTTATATCACAGTTAGGTTTAATTGTAATGATATATCGTAAGGAAAATTCACTTCCAGGAACAAAGAAACACACTTTCTATACACGTGTATCCCTATCACATGTAACCCTATCGCAAACACAAATATTTCCTATGGATATTTCCTGGCGAGGTTGTGGATAGGTTGGGTAGACTTGGATATATCTACCACTTGAAACTGAAGTTTACATGTCTGAAAGCCAACTCCATTATTAATATTGATTGTATAGTAGCTTGAAATATTATTTATATTTAATACTGACAGACCATTTTTGGTACTATACCAGCAGAATAATCTGCTGAACATTTCAAGGCGAAAGCTGCTTTTAAGTTTCCAAAAAGTTTTCTGACACTCTGAAATGTTTTCCAAACATTAAGATTTGAATCAGACCATTGAGATGTCTTAGAGTGGTAATTTACGTAAAGTGAGGGTGGTAATAAAACACTTTCTATGGTTGAGACATGTGTGACCAGTTTTAACTTTTTAGCATATTTTAGGGATAAATTTCTCACAACATTTCCCTTTTCAGCCCTTGTACCATTATAGACCAATAGTCTGCAGTGAAGGTGATATTTTTCAGCTCTGCAAAGGATGATCCCAGATTATGTTTTTATGATCCTGATTATATCCTTCTTCCACAGTTGTTCGGTCAAGCAGATAACCTGGACTGGGTCATCTACCACGAGGTAATCTGGACCTCAAAAGTCTTCATGAGAACAGCTTGTTCTGTGAGTATTTTTTGTACAGAGCGTGGTGTCAATCTCCTAAAAACAATGCTAGTCGCTGAGGTGAAAAGAACAAAAATATTTGTGAAAAAGAGTTGTTAATAATCTAACATATTTCTTTTTACAGAATATATTTTAAGAAACACAGCAAAACTCAAAATGAAATAGCATTATTGTTGTAATTGCAGTGAAAACAATGACTGTGTTTTGTGCTAGTCTATAAGAAAGGGTTTTTAAATACCAACATGTTTGTTGATAATTCACTGTGTCTTCACAGCTGGAAGATGATTTCTGTCTGGTCCTTTCTCCTGCAGATTGATTATGATTGGGTGAAAGATCTGTTGCCACGGTTGCATGAACTGGATGCATACGGACTGAGCGGCTGCCTCAAACCAGACGACCAGAGCAATGAAGCGGCTGCCATGGAGGATCGTAAAGATACTGAGACCTCTGCAGATCGTCTTCAGTTAAAAAAAGGTCTTGAATCTTTCTATCACGTCATGTTACCCTTAAAATGCAGTGATGTAATGAATGATGACCCAATAGAGTGACTGGAGTCCATGACTCAATAGAGATAATACAGTGACTGGAGTCTGTGACTCTATAGAGATAATACAGTGACTGGAGTCCGTGACTCAATAGAGATAATACAGTGACTGGAGTCTGTGACTCAATAGAGAAAATACAGTGTCTGGAGTCCATGACCCAATAGAGATAATACAGTGACTGGAGTCCATGACTCTATAGAGATAATACAGTGACTGGAGTCCGTGACTCAATAGAGAAAATACAGTGTCTGGAGTCCATGCCTCCATAGAGATAATACAGTGACTGGAGTCCATGACTCAATAGAGATAATACAGTGACTGGAGTCCATGACTCAATAGAGATAATACAGTGTCTGGAGTCCATGACTCAATAGAGATAATACAGTGTCTGGAGTCCATGCCTCCATAGAGATAAAACAGTGACTGGAGTCCATGACTCAATAGAGAAAATACAGTGTCTTGGGATTTGCTTTCAAATTTCTATTTGTATAATAGATTGATACAGTGATCTAACAAACTTTGGTACCGTAATGTTTGGCAATATCTGAATAATCTGCATCGTTTAAACAGAAGAGTTAACAAAATTACTTGTTTTACATGTCATGTTTTATCGTTTCTACTTGCTTGTGGCCTTAGCCACAGCATGGCATATAATTCACTTTTTAATGAAGTCATCCCTATCTTTTCACATGAACCCAGTGACTAAGCTTTGTAAAAGTTTTTTTTTGCTGCCAAGAAGAATTTGGGTATTCATAAGATACCAATGGGTACTCACACCCAGTTGGGACAATGTTTCCTATACTGCACTGTCATATCCCGCTTCAGAGCACTCGTATTGTCAGTACGAGCAGTATGAATATCATGTTTCTATCAGATCAAGGTTAGGAACTGTTTGTACTGTCAATACCAGTGCTTTGAGAGCATGATATTGGAGTACAGTTTAGAAAGGTATAAGCATTAGGAAACTGTCCCAACTGGCTGGTACTCATAAGGTAGCAATGGGTATTCATAAGCTACCAATGGGTATTCATAAGATCCGAACATTAATCCATTATTTTTTCGCCACCAGATTCATCAAAAGAACCCAAATCGCAGAAGAGGAATGATGATGCCTCTATATCAGATGCGAGACAGAGATATTTAGAAAGAAAGAAAGCAAAATTGACAAGATGAAGAAAACACATCCTGAACTAAGATCAGCTCTGCAGATAGAGTGATGTGAATCCATGCAGGAAGAGATGCAGGATAAATGCAGGCGATTTCCTCCGACGTCACTTCAAACAGTGTTCTTCAAATTCTTGTGTTCACAACTCACACACAAGATTTGTGCTCTAGCAGCCTTTTCATTTGGAAACTGTGATGTAACAAGGATGCAGTCCTTAGAAGAAGGGCTTCCTAGTGGTGTCACAGACAATATTAGAATTGACTGTAAAAGATAGAAAAACATTCACTGGAAAGATAATGAAGATATAGTGTCACTTCAAAGCTAGAAATTTAATATTTAAAGCTAGCTTTTTTAGTTATGTCACTCAAAAGCTAGGATTAGTGATAACACGCAGGCAGTGTATCAAGCATTCACTGTGCCGTCTTTATAAAGAAGGAGTATATGCAGTCCTCTCATTATGTCTTTGACTGTGATGTCACAAATGTAGTATTGTGTAGCATGTTTTGTGATGATGTCACCAGATGTGTTAGACATACAGTCATAAAAATAGTATGCAGGTTATATTATGAACGTGACGATAAATATGATATCAACCGTTGTGATGTCATTAAAAGGATGGTGATGTGCACTGAGGTATCAACTGTCTCTCTGATTTATCTCCACACAGAGGAATTGTATGCAGTTGAGGATAACATATTGTACTGTGATGTCACAACCTGCATTCGTAATGTAATATGAGTCCTTGTGATGTCACTAAAAGGATGGTGATGTGTACTGAGGTATCAACTGCCCTTCTGATGTAATCTCCACACAGAGGAGTTGTATACAGTCCAGGATAACATATTGGACTGAGATGTCACAACCTGTGGTCATCATGTGATAGTATTCCTTATGATGTCACTAAAAGGATGGTGATGTGCACTGACGTATCAAATATCCTTCTGATGTATCTCCACACAGAGGAATTGTATGCAGTCCAGGATAACATTTTGGACTGAGATGTCACAACCTGTGGTCATAATGTTATATGAG
>KN885934.1:77418-94745 GCA_000934455.1 Apostichopus parvimensis | reverse complement strand
ACAGAGGAATTGTATGCAGTCCAGGATAACATTTTGGACTGAGATGTCACAACCTGTGGTCATAATGTTATATGAGTCCTTGTGATGTCACTAGATGGAATGGTCATATTTATTCAGAAATCTATCGTTCACCTTGTTGTATAGAGGAATTGTGCAGAGTGCAGAGTGAAACCGAAGATGCAAACATTACATACGTACCCATTGTGATAGAGATATGTATGGAGTTTCAGCATGGTGCACAAGTTTTGAAGGAGCAGAGATGCATTACACCCCTGCCCCCCCCCCCCCTTTAATGCTCATGTTAATTAATAAGGGTATATAGTGGCCACAAACATTGCTAGATGTGCTAAAATGGTCACACAGTTTCAAAAACGTACAGCACAGTTTTAAGCATGGTTTGACAGTTTTGATATATATAATCTTGTGACAATCATTGTGAGATAATCTGAAGAAGGTACCATCAAGAAATGGGTTTTTTTGCCATTATTTGCTTTCTTGGTCAAAAATAAAAATTATTGCACATTAAATTTATAAAAGTACCCTTTTATTGAAAACATTCATATACTGGAACATGTCATAAAAAGTGCACAGCATTTATTTGTCATTAATTTTAAGGTTATTTCTGTTTGTGTGTTTTGTGGTTCCTCCTCCACATTTCCTCTTGAGATTTGTACCCCCACCCACCTCCCCCGTCCCCAACTTTCAATCTACCTTTGCCTCCTCTGTGTGGAGTACTTTTCTCAGAAGCTGTTATGATTTGTCGTTTCATTATTTGATTCGAGAGAGGTGGAAATAAATGAGTTTGGAAAACAGTGATGAACATAGTCCTTATATTTCATGTTGTTGTATGTTCTACATCAAAAGAAGAATTTACTGTTATAGCCACTGATAATACAATCAATATGGATAGAAAACAACTGATTAAGCGAGCCTGGATATTATTTAAATATTCTTTTTAAAGCAGATATGCTAGGAAGACCAAATATGGTCACCCACTGCCAAAGTTATATACTTCTTTGGTTGCAGTACTTAGAAGATTTTTCCTCAGGCATTTCAGGGACCAAATGGTTTTGAGCGGGGGGAGGGTTTGGGGATGGGTACGGGGGTTGGAGGACAGGAGTATGACTAATGTTCAGTGTTGGTGAACTTACCACCCAGGAGCATGGAGAGCCATGTTAGGCCCTGGGTACAATTATATCACCTGCCCTCCCCCCCTTTTTTCACTCTTCATACATCTCTGGCACTGTGGCTTATGCACTGTTATCACTGACTGACTTTAGTTTGTCCCGTTTTAATTATAATTCGTTCCCAATTTTGCTGCTGTTTTTGTCGAGATTTGCTGATTAATACTCTCATCTGCCACTTCAGACTGGTTATCACTAGCGCTGTACCCCGGCCATGTAATCCCGCCTTTTGACATTGTTAGTGTAATCCTGTTGTGCCGTCCGATCTGTCCAAACTTTAAAATGCATGGGAAAATATGAAAGCTTAGAACCTTAATTTCTTTTTTCTCTTGCAAACATCTGGCATATATTAATTTTCTAAAACAAGTTTCATCGTTTACTGCTAGAAGAATATTTCATGATCAAACGACCGAATGCATTAAATGTTTGCTATCATGTTGCAAGTGGATACTGTACAAGTTAATCTCTCATGTGTGCTTAGCTTTCATTCTCCGATACGTGGTCCCGGCCTAATCTCACAGTGTAGTGGCTAAGATAAGTTGCCTTTTGCAAACAAACACATCACAATAACCGAACTCGATCTGCAACAATGCTTGGAGAATGTTTCTTTGCTTATCCCCAACACAGGACTTAATAGAATAGATTGATAGGCAACAATCGACGTGTGAGTTGCTCTATTGACGGAAGTTCCTCAGACACATCTGAAGCGTGAGGTTGCCGTAGCAACCTCCAGCAACGGCAGGTGTCTCTGAACGTTGCGTCACAGGTGTATTTGTTCTATGCGAGAAAGATAAGCTGTTGCTAATGGTGAAGTGTATTCCGAGTGGGAGATAACTACCTTTGCACAGAGGTAACTCGGAGGGAGTTATGTACAGCGATTGCTGTAGATGCATGGCCGGTGGTTAGCTAATTCACAGAGGTGCTAAGGGCAATGGAAGTTAGGCCTACGCAGAGCTTGATTTAATAATACCGGAATATTTTTTTAATATAAACCAATAATAAACCGTTCGGATTGACGTCTGGTAGAGGGCATCATAGGCCTATCCCTATTATTGTTTATTCGAATATGTAGGGTCATATTTCGCTGCCTTGAAACATATCGTGGAGTTGAACTTACTATTGGAATTTACGATAGTGGCATGCAGGCTAATGTATAGACAGTTACATATGTTATCATTCGTTTTCCAACTTCTTCATGGACTGTGAACATTTTATTCCATATCCGACAGCACGGCTGGAGTTTTCGTTGTCTGGGCTACATATGTAAACTTGGTCCGTAACGACTCTGCATTTTAGTTACCTCAACATATCCGAAGGACCAGTAGGGGTCCTACCATCCACCGGAACTAATACACAACGGACATATCAAATACCTCGAGTTGTATGGTATAACAAGCAATTATCATAACCGGCAAAGTGCAATGGTACAAAAATCAAGCCGGTCTACCCCGGCACCTGGCACCCCTACTGCTCCTATTCCAGCGGAACCACCGAAACCATTAACACCAAATGATGAAGGTGAGTAAATATATATTGTTGCTTTGGTTATAGATTAAATTAAAGGAGTAGTCCGGAGGAAACTTGAGTTTTGACTAATGAAACAACACATTCTAGTATCCTGGTGAAATTATCATTCATTTCCTACGTATCGTTTTGCGTTTTCAGGATAGTGATAAATTGAAATTGTCAACGTTTGTACCAATTTAAGTGAACTTGAAGCAAGATTTGAAGATAATCCAATCCAAGCATCGCACCTGTTTGCCTCAAGTTTACTTACAGCACAAACGTTGACAATTTCAACAACCAATATCTTGAAAACGTTATGTTGAATTTTCATGTAAATTTCACTAGTAGTAATACCATATTATAACTTTGGCAGGCAGGGGAGCAACCTCCATTTTTGAATGGGGGAGGAGCTGATATGTTGTCAGGGGGAGGAGTCCCCCTCCCCCTTTGAGAAAATGGTAAAAATTGAGCGCGTAGATGAAAATGTGTAGAAGTTGCCAAACAATGACGAAGAGACCTCCATCGGCCCTAATGGA
The DNA here is from genome assembly GCA_000934455.1 of Apostichopus parvimensis. Taxonomy (NCBI): domain Eukaryota; kingdom Metazoa; phylum Echinodermata; class Holothuroidea; order Aspidochirotida; family Stichopodidae; genus Apostichopus; species Apostichopus parvimensis. The sequence continues at coordinate 91,519 of KN885934.1, read as the reverse complement.
AAAGCATCTGCAGGTCTATACGAATTAGCATTCAGTAAACTATGACCGCCAATTAATTTGAAAATGTTCTGCGCGTTGACAATTAATATCATCCCTTCCCAGTTCCCACATACCACATTTCCTTGTATAAAGCACAAGCTTCGTGACAGATAAAATAGATCATTGGTAGGGTACCACCCGTCCCTACCCACTCCCGCCGTGACGTCGTACCGTGTGCTCATCGTACAAGTTATTCCGACTTTGTTCTGATGCTCATTCACCCATTAACCTCCAGTTTCCCTTGACTTCTTTCTGCAAGTTCGTTTTCCAAAAGTTCTCAGACGCACGTATAATAACATTGGCTTGTATGTATGTTCTTATGTAGCCTATAGACCTTTCTCATTCATTTTCAAAAATGCAACCACTGCGAATAAGTCGGTAAACGTTTTCAAATGTTGGTCTTTATTACAAATAAAGACCACATGTTATTACAAAGAATAACCACAGGTGATCGACCTCTGAACAAACAGGCAGCCTTTGTTTCTATTTAACCTTGATCGTTTTGGTTTAGTAATTCAGAGTATGAAAGAAGTTCAGGGTCATTAACGATCGAGTTAAACTGCAATTTGATCATATTTTCATGGACAAAGTAGAATAGTTATTTCAAATTAACCCCGATTATAACCCCAATTTCAGTTACCTCTTGCGTATACACCCAAAGGAGCTATACAATGTTTAGAAAATCTGGGAAACTTGTGTGTTTTACGTCAATTCTTTTTGCACCTGACTCATATGTAGTGATCATTCTATCGTTGTATATTCTTGCACCGTGGTGTCTCTATTGAATCTAATGAAGCGATTCTGTGTCGAGTAGAAAACATTTCACACACAAAAAAACAATCGTGTTTAATTAGTTTGATTCACACTATACTGAATGGGATGTATTGGTGAAAGTTCATTAGTATAGGTCTCAACTGTTCAATTAACCAAATTACTTTATTGATTAATTTATTATATAATAAACTGATTAATTCATTATAAATAATCTAGACAATGAGGTGTAAACGTTTGACCACCAGACCGTAGAAAAGACCTTCGCTTTGGTGTTTGGCGCATGTTTGTCACAAATACTAACTTATTTCTCGTATCATGACCTTTAATTTACAGATGTAGGATACATTGAATTTCTCTTTCCATGCTATAATTAATAGACAATGCTTAGTATTTTTTACTTCAGTCTGTACTCTAGCACCTCCACCCCTCTATTTTGAAGTCTTTATAAATTCATGGAAGATTCATGAGAAGTTGTTGAGAATTAATTATTCTTTATCCCATTTTTGACCCCGGGCTATATCCTACATGACCCCTCGCCCTCCTCGTCGAACCTATCAGACACCATATTCAAATAATCACCAGGAAAGAAGGGGATATCAATGGGTGGCTCGTCAATCAATATATCGCTGCTGGTATCTAAGCCATTGTTAACTATAGCCGATCGATATAGTGAATACACCCATTTCTATTTGTGATGGTCGTATGTACCGAACTACACTTCAGTCATAATAATAACAATGGGGGAAAGATAAATAGAGAAATGAATTGCAAATTGTAAATAAAAAGGTATTTTGGCTTTTGATATTAAAAAATGGAATTCGCACCAATTGACTTAGGGTACTCAGTCGATAACTACTATATATGCCACCTATACATAATCCCCAATGTGCCCTGTGCCAATCCCCCGTGTTATCAGTATGCCTACAATTCCTTTTAGCTATACTGCCGCGTGGAGTTCAAAAGTTGGAGGAGAGGGGGGAGGGGTGGGGGGCTATAACAGAGATGTCCAGATATATTTTACTTAAAGCAGTTCATAAAATGATGTACTTGAAGTTATCCCCGTAAAACTCTCCATACTGTTTTATTACCTAATAGAAAACTATAGAATGCCTTGACCAATATATGGCCCGCTTACATATAATAGAAAGCAATAGAATTCCCAGTCGAGTTGAAGTATCTGGGTGCATACACGTAATACAAAACCATAACGGTCATAGCCAAGTAATATGAAGATTTCATAGATCTATAGAAAACATCAATAAAATTCACATGGTGACGCTTACAGTATAGATGGAAAGCCATCAATTAAGTCGTTCCGTGAAAGGATACTGACAAAAGTAAACATCCTGAAGTTGGACAGGAATCAAAATCAATAAGTTCTGTTTGTTATTAGAAAATGAAAGCTAAACGAACGGTAATCGACGGTTGTAATATAGCTATTAATATGAAATGAAAACTACAAAGCGAATGGTGACAATACGAATATAAAAGGGCAAGTTAATTACACGATGTGAATGAAATGTGAAACACCCCGCATACATGTAATGATAAACAGCTTGAAAACTGACATTGTGGGCTGTAAGCTGGTAAGTTTGTTTGAACCCGAAAATGAGGAGGAGAGGAGCATAGGGAAGGAGCGAAAAGGGCATTAGACGAGGGGAATAGAAAGCGATTGGGGAGGAGGGGGGGTGGTGTCTAACTTAACTGTCTCATCAAAATTATGAAGCTATACGATTCATTGTATCTAAGACTATATTGCGTGTACATATTGTCTAAGACTAAAAGGTTTGCCAGGCTCTGTTTGGCCATTTCATGGTAACCACAATATTCTATAGGCCTAGGGCTCTTCGAGATGATTTTCAAAAAGGAATTAAATTCTTTGGCAAGTACTGATATTTCTGATTTCCGAATAGCCAAGTCATACGAAAAGTTGTTTTAAGATAATAGCAGTACCCATTTGTGTGATAAAACAAATTAAATAACCGATTCACCTCTATAAAGAAACATCTCGATGTTATAACAACCAGTAAAAATGTACCGGTATAGCTCCCTATAGCTTGGTTAGTGAATGCTAATATAAATCAGAATTTTTCAATTTCCAATTTGCTTCTTGGCAGTCTTACACATGTTATTAGGCCTAAATACTAAAGGTGAAACTTCCTTAGCGATGAAAAATGTCGACGTTATATTATAATAATATTGCCCACGTGATTAAAGAGATGAGAGAGGACTTTAAAATTTGGTCAGTTGTAATTTCCATTTTGAGTAATACTAGTGTTGACGAAATGCATAAAACATGCTTCATTAAGTATGTGTCTGTTGAGATCCGCAGACAACATGCAAACAATGGTAATATCTAACTTTACACTCCGGGTTTCCAGGTTATCTCTAAGCACGTGGTATTTAATGCGCGCTGCTTTTGTTTGCCATGGTGACCTGATAAACAAACTCTTGTCTTTTCTCCGTCTCGCTTGTCGATCTTTGTTTTCTACTTTGGTTCACACGATAAGAGCAGACTGTTACTCCATAGAGCCTCTGATAAGAGTCACTGGTTAAATATTATCTTCTTTATTGCATGTATGTGTTGTGATAAACTGTATAGAGCTCTGCACAAAATTGTTTGTAATCAATTCACAAACAACGGCCAGTGTGGGCTCGGCGTGACATGGCTGTGAATGAATTGACTGTTCGCCATTAGTTCCCTAACTGGGGTGCACGAACCCCAGGGGGTGCGTGAGTCCATCCCAGGGGGTTCGTGAGACGTTTCTGAAAGTCAAACTAGTGTACTTTTTGTTGAACTAAAATCTGATATATCATATAATTTAGTAATGTACAATAGTCGTACCTATCAACAAACTCTTTTCGCGTTCCATACGCATATGTTGCCACAGTAGTATCGTACAGTGCATGTGATAAATAACTGAAATTATGAAACAGACACAGGCCGCATGACTTTGGTGAAGCTGGTGTACGCATGACAGTACGTCGTGAAGATAAAGAGCTGATCTGATCTTGAAGTTTCCAAATAAACATTTGTTTATCTCTTGTTTTTTTTTCATTACAATATTACTCTTTGAACTTGATCTTTTACGAAGCACTGTTATGCGTATTATAGTATAATAATGACTCAGATCATGTCTTATAAAGTTGGGGGTTCGTGGACAACTCTGACACCCACAGGGGGTTCGTGGGGGATAAAGTTAGGGAAACCCTGCTGTAGGCCTATTTCATTTCACAATAAATATACTTTTTCTGTCCTCAACGTATTTATATTAAACATGTTTGGATTCGGTTGTAGTTATGATAATATTTGGTGTGCTTTTCCCTCCCCTCCCTTCCCCTTCTTACGACAAGTGATTATTTTTGCAAATTTATTATTTGTTTTGATTTCCCTCTTATTTTCAGCCGCGAATGAATCTCGTAAAATGCTCTCGATGTATCGAGTTGCCTTAATAAACAATCTACGACCGTTTGAAATGATAAAACATCTACGAGAAAACATGGTTGTGAACGCCGAGAGAGCCAAGGAGATGAGGAGGGCTGGTAGAGGCAATAAAGTAGCGACTGGTGAGGTCATCATTGACGAATTATTGACAAGAGGGGGACGAGAATTCGACGTTTTCGTCATCGGACTAAAGAAACAACATGTTAATGTATTCGCAGACCTACTGGAAGGCAAACACGAATCAAGTAAGTGAAACGTTGATTGAGGTTCAAGGGGGGGGGGGGGGGGTGTTTGATGTGCTCAAAGTATAGTACAAATGCCAAGATGAATTTAGCACGGTAATGAAAAGTTGAAGTAGTACATACCTCAACATCAACCCCAATCACTCGGAACCGAAACCTGCTTTCCCCAACTGCAATTTTGACACATAGGCCTAATCCTGCTGTATTCTACCCAGATATACCTTCTGAACATTTAGATTTGTATTTAGACTTAGTTTCTGACTTTATGATATTGGTCGATCAGCGATCCAGCGTGGAAGAAGTTATATTATGTCTCGATGCTTACATTCTTTCTGAATGATGATATCGTGCCCCCTCCCCCCTCCCAATGTCTTATATATTGCCAGAGCATATGGACAGTAATCAAATGATTCCCTATTTGTATCTTACGAAGTTTATTTTATAATATCACAAAAGCAACACTATAATGTTTATCACACAAACATTTAGCAATGGGGAACATGATATGTCTCATTTGAATAATCATTCATTGTTATTTCATCTATAATTAACACTTTCCGTTGCTTATTTTGTGCAGAACTCATCAACATAATAGAACCAACATCGAGACAGCTCGGTCATCACTGGAAACGGCTGTCCCTTGAACTAGGTACCGCAGGATTTGTTCCGAAAGTTGAAACTAAGTACAATAAAGTAAGAGAGCAGGCGCTTTACAGCTTAATTTTGTGGGAAGATTCATCTGGTATAGCAGCGACTGAAAGGAGACTACTAGACGGATTACAAGCTCTTCAAATGAAGTGGGCACTCGGTATGTATTTCTTACCCTGAAATGAAATGACGCAATCATTCGAGGTCCATTCATATTTCTACTACATTTTTATTTGATAGAACTCCCAAAGCAAGCCCACCCCTCCCTCAATTGATAATTGGCATACGTAATTTTTTTTAACGTTAAAACATGGTATAATCTGAGAGATTAATTAACTTATAGACTTTAGTTTGCGCTCTTTCATTTATTTTCCGCTAGCGATATAACCCACCGGGTCTATTCTCATTAAACACCCTTCCCACACTGGTTACTTGCTTGATGGTGTTGCTCTTTCCGTTTAAAGAGAAGTATTTATACAGATGATGAATGCTTTGATTGTTATTATTTTTTGTATTTCCAGCATCTATAAAGAAGATTTCTAACCCCAAAAGTGGAAAAAAGAAGAAAGGAAAAAAGAAAAAGTCAGGTAAAATGATAACAAATTCATTTATCTAGCAGTGGTGAATTCATTAGCCTAACTAGCCTGTGATAATGTTATCAATGTATGACAGTAGAGGCCGTATATATTCTGCAAGAGATAATACCGAAATAATTGGCATGTTATCAATCTTCCAAGCCAAGCGCGGATCCAGCGGTAGGGGTGGGGTGTACAAAAAAAAATAATAGACGTGAAATGGTTCATTGTGAGGCGTACTGTGAGGCTATTACGTCTAGTAAATTCCCCAAAACAGGTCAGAGGAGAGAAGTAAATGTGAACTGATCAATTTGGTCTAGGGTTGTGCTATCAACTACTACGTGCGGTTGAAGAAGGGGGTGGTGGTGGGCAGGGGGTTCACCCCGTACCAAGAGACCCTGAATCAACGCCTGGTATATGTATGATGCCACATATAAAAGTCGGGTGAGGGAGTTTGGTTCGTCCATGACTCTTCTTTCTCTTTTCTACACGCCGCGACCGTCGGAAAATGTTTAAGTCTTACAATAGGCCGGCTTATATTCATTGAGTAAGCTACTGTGCAAGTTAAAAAGCTGTTCATCAATATCTGTTGTACCATTTTGCTTTTAGGAAAAAAGAAAAAATGAAGTTGTGATTTGGCTATACAAGGCTTTTAGGACGATATTCTTGCCATAGCAACCAAAGCTGCTGTCATTCAGGATCCCAACTGCTCGAGGAAGACTATAAGTTGTTCAGAGACGCAGTTTATAGGACCTACATACAAGATGTTTGGCATTCCTTCAAAGTACTGTTCAATGACGGCAACATTGAAAGCATCTCCTTGTTCTGGACACAGAGTCACATGGACCACCAGGATATAGTTAAATGATGTCAGGGGGTTGTGGTGCCCACGAGAAAAAGGTCCGCCAAATATCTAAGACAATTGTGTCGGCTACATGAGAAATGCAGTAAACAGTACGGTTTAAACCGGGAATTTGCACGTCAGAAAGTATTCTTCTGTCCATTGTCCACGGCTAGCGACATAAACATTGGTTTACAAAGCAATGCCCCTACTGCACATCGAATATAGTAATGGATAATTATGAGGCATCTGGGTTTAGTTTGTAAGAAAGGTCAACTGAGCCGAAAAATGTCCAAGAGGTCGCAGTACATCAGTGATTCGAATTCAAGGGAGACTGGAGGGGCAGGGGATAATGATTGTGGAGAGAGGGAAGTGGTGGGTTTCTTTTCACCATGTGGGCATCCATTATCTTCCCTCTGATATACCCACCAGAAACCTAGTGTGTGCATCAAACTTGGGATATGTTTGTTTAGCGTTAGTATTTTATTAACTGCATGCACTCGCCTCGTCATTAAAAGTGGGTCTAATGTTAGTTTCTTACCATTACTATTGCACATTACTTAAAGATTTATGCATGGCTTCCTCAGTTTTTAAACACATTTGATCAATTTACCAGCGATGAACTGTTCAGTGAAGAAATATGATATGTATTTATATCTAGAAAGTGTTTAAGTCCTAATATGCAACATTCTTGGAGATCCAAGTCAGTTAGGCAGCTGGCGGTTCGTCGGATATGATCTGCAAAAACTCGAGTCGTCGATGGAAGTCTGTTGGCATTGGAAACTTGCAAATTGGGGACGTGTGGTTTGATTACCGAAAATTAAGAGATGCACATGACTTTAGAATGATCTTTAGCAAGTGAAAATACTGAGGTAGCAATACGTGAGATTGCCTAAATGTGGTTTTAACGGATTCGAAGTAAACTTTCAATATTCTTGAAGCTTGTATTGACGAGGTCTTTCTTATGTTTTTTTTTTAATAAATATCTTCAAAGATTAAGAACATTTTCTTGTCATCTTGTGGTCGTCACAGAAAAAGAACCTTTTTGTCTATTATGGATTACGAATCCTTTGTTCTATTATGAATATCGAACCCTTTGTCCCATTATGAATAACGAACCTGTTTGTCCATTATGGATATCGAACCGTTTTGCCCATTATGAATATCGAACCTTTTGTTTCCATTATGAATACCGGACCTTATGAATTATGATCCCTTTTTATTATGAATAACGAACCTTTTTATCGAAAAAATGCACGTTATGAATAACGAACCTTATGAACAATGACCCTTATGAATAGCGGACCTTATGAATATCGGGCAGACCCCCCCCCCCCACACACACTTTTCTACGCAGTGATCTATTCCACGGTGTCGCTGGAAGAATCGGGTTTCAAAGAACCTAATAATACACATGAAATAGCCTTCCTAAATCGTTACAAGACTGTTTCAAATCAAACAAAATCTGGGGGATTTCCCCCAATCTCGCCTCAACTATTGTGTACTTCTGAAGCTATTTAGTTGACTCAGGAACTGTGAGGATTAAATTCTCTTATCTGAGAAAATCAAACATTTATCCGAAGAACTAAAAATTGTGTAATGACCTCTGTTACTGTACTACTTAGGGCATTATGCCTACTTAAAAGGGCATTTAAAAGTGTACAGAAGTAGCTATTAGTACAATCTTGCGTGTAATCCTGATTTGGCAATGTATGCCTCGGAATGCCCATTTAAAGCTTTTAATTTATTTGGGTTGGGAGCAGAGTACCAGGTTTCGATGACGCCCAGACAACAAACACTTGGTCAAAATATCCTAGATCACCCACATATTTTACTTGGGTCTCAGCACTTCTTCATTACATCCATCACTCGCATATTAATTCATTAGTTGTCTCACAAATTTTCATGGAAAAATTGTCAAATATATGGATTGTTTAAGTCAATACCTTGCGAGTTATTTGCCAGATCTAAGAACATAATCCCACTGTTGAAGGTTCAAATCACCACTTCATCTCACGAGTAGGTCTTGTACCAGTAACACCCCTTTAGAATGAGCCCACTTTGTTTACAGAGAAATGTATTGACTAATATAGATAAAACTGTTTATAGAACACCAAATCTTATCAAGATAGTTTCTTTAATGATTCTTAAAGAAATTACTCAAAACACAAACAAAACACATAGAAAGATAATGCTTTGTACATCTTGTTTATTTTCCAAGCTTCAAGAAAAAATTGATTTGTGTCATATTGGTCAAATTAACAGGCCTTGCAGCACATCATATGAAATTTCTCTCCAATTTGATTGATCTGACATTAACCACATGCCATGTGACCTTTTGTATGAGATGACATTCAAGAATACAGAATACTATATTGCCAAAAGTATGGAACATTAATACAAATTAACTTCAGGTGCAATATTTTCATAAAACTTGCAATTCTTGCAAAATGTGCCATCGTTTCTGCAATGTTCAGACAAACAGAAATCATTTTTAACTTTCTCAACAGATGTCAGATTGAAAATACTCCCCCCTCCCCCTCTTCTGCCACAACACCAAAAATTAATATGTATATGTGCAACATATCAACAACCTGATATTTTTCTTTTTTTTGATATAGTAAAGACCAAAGTTTCTACAAAGAATGACAATTCAAAGTACAAGATAACATGATGGACAAATTTTACTGTAAGCATTTCACTCCTAAGAGTTACACCTGAACCAACAGATAAAAGTCACAGCATGTTACTAAACAGTAAAATGTTAAGAAACGGCCAACCGAAAGAACTAACAACTATTTTAAGATACAACCATTTCAATTACAACGAGACCAAAGCCTCAAAAAACAAAAAAATATATCTTGCTTCAAGCATTACTACTTAAGAACAAGTAGAGGGTTTTAACATTTCATGAAAAAAACAAAAACGAACGCATAAAACACATTTTGTTCTTTGTTTCAAAACCAAATCACATCAAAGGAGAAGCATACCAGCGCTCATCTTCTTTACTGTACGGCGTAAGGACTTGAGTATGAGGGAATCGAGCAATAAGAACGATTTATTCAAGATATCAAAAGCTTGAAAGTCAAGTCAAGAAGCTGCCATTTTAAGTTTGACTTCTTTAGGCTGCAATTCTGTTTGTTGCTCACAGATGGTGTAATCTTATAGCATCTTTTGTTTCCCTGTTCACATTAGTAAATGATTTGATTAAAGAGACAATAATGCTAGAATCTTGTTTAGAACTAGATTTAAGAACATAAGCCAATAAAACGTTTACAGTAATACAAGAAGAATATTGAAATGGAACAAAAGTTGCTTGCTGGTTTGTGAAGCACTATTAACCGTCAGTATTTTGCATCAAGAGAAAAGTCAAAATATACAACCCCAAAAAGGATTTTATTTTCAGCTGGTTGGGCCTATTTTTTCATCATAAACGGCTGTTATCATGGAGGTAAAAGAAGTTGGTAAGGATGTTTCACCGTTAATCATTAATAAACACGCTTAATCACTATTGATAGTCAATCATCATTGTTCTTGAATTATCATAAAACTCCTCAAAAAGCAACATTTTAATGTGTCATGAATGTTTAAAATTCAGTCATGCAAAAAGGAATGCCAGTCCAGTAAAATTACATCAACTACCAACTGTTTTTTTAATTTTCGGTATGGTTAATTGTATCTCCTTATGCATAGATACTCTAGGGTTTTCAATACAGTCAAACTTTTCAGGAATTTGTATTGACCAGTCTTCAAAATTCAGTCAAGAGGTAGATCAGGTGAACCTTCCGGTTCTGTACCTTAACCTTCCATAGAGTACTTGTTTCCTTTTAATTAAAACAAGTTAAAGTCATTAAATTCACCATGCCTGTACTAGATAAAACATAAAACCACATACCTCCGAGAGTTTCCGCTGGTCTATATAGATAGTTTGGGGGGTTCTATTTGGCTCTGTGCAATCAGCTCATCAAGTACGATGAGAAACGCCTGGTGTGCCACACTTAACATTTTATATTTGTAATATATTAGCTGGCCCAAGATACCATACACTAAACAGAAGTCATTGTATGAAGAAAAGGAAACGATAAATATATACACAGCTTGGAAAGTAAACGGTTTCCTAGACATAATCATAAACACATCAAAATAGCCTGCTTCCATCACACATTTCTAACCGTTCAACTCTGTACCCATTTTCCTCCAGACTTATTCATACACCCCCTACCCCCCATCCCGCCCCAACGAAGCATCTGTCCTGGCCCAAACTGGTTGCTACCGTTCTTACTCGACGACACTGAAGCCTTCCACAATATGGATTGTACATAAATCAGGCTAGTCCAAACCTGGTACATGTAATACATTCTCTGCTGCTCATCTACATGTAAACACAGCCATCATCTTTAATGCACATGAATGCTGGTGTAGTATATCTATTTGTAGCCTGACGCTATGCACAATGGCATATGCAGCAAGACGCATAGTGGGGATAATTACTACATAAATGCAAAGTAGCAGATTCAAATACAAAACACTAGTATTTTTTCTAAAAAAACAATAAAAAAAAACAATCTATGAGTAAATGAGGAATCTCAATATTGTTATGCAGCATGCAAACACTATTTACATATTCCTGTTTGCTTTAGTTTAACAACAATTTTCAGATCAAATGGTGACAAAAAAATTGAAACGTGTGAACATTCAAAATGTTTAGTAGCAATGTTTGACGATGCCAACACATGAATGTTATCACAGAAAGACATTTCTGATTGATCATAAGCGACATTGAGCTTGTCTTTGGCAGGGTACTATCCCCAGTTAATCAACAGGACCTCTTAGCACCTGTACTGTTACACCTGTTGCTATGACTCATCAGTCCCTCTATAGAAGTTTGGCCTTATACAGAATACATCCAACCAGGTTGGAGAAGAACAACTAACAATTTAAGTAAAGTCTCTGCTATCTGTTTCCTCAAACTGTATCATTAAATTATGAACCACCAAATGTCAAAGTTAACAACAGAATTATTTATTTAACTCTTAGAGGTTACAGAAAATTAATTCTAACATTCTGATATCAGACAAAAGATACTTTGCAAAATAATTAATACCACATATCATCAAAACAGGAACATTTGAAATTATTTCTAGACAGGGATGGACCCACCTCGGTAAGTTCGTCTCTAGCTCTTATCCAACAAGGACGCAACGACGGTAACGAGAGTTTGCCTCTAATCCAACAGCGACTCAGTTCGGTAAGGAGAGGGAGCTCAACCACGGTGACAAGGTTCCGTCGAACTCGCAGCACAACTTCTTCAGTGAAAGGCAAAAATTATTCTCATATTTTTGTTGTTGTATATTTTCAACATCATGCAAGTATGGCCTTGAGGGGTCCACATATAAATGAAAAGAGAAATCTAACCTATACAAAGCATCCCTTTGTCTGTCTACCCGCGTCTTCCAGAGCACCAAGTCCAAACCAAGCCGCTTCGAATGCTGTAAAGAGACCAGCAGAAACTTATTAGTAATTGAATATTAAATACACATTGTCAAGTAAAAAGAAGAAAAAACACATGTTATAAAGATGAGAAGCTTTAACCTTACTACAAACTAGCTTTAATTCCCCTCTTACTCCCCCCCCTCCACCACCCTTCACCCTTACCACAAATCTTTCCCCTTCATTGTCTGGATGGATGCTATTGTCTACTTCAAACCTAGATAAAGATGGCGGGGTTCTCTGTTTCATCAGTTTGGACATTCCTCTTACACCTATTATCACAGTTGTAATCATAGTTATCATAATTGTAAGGAAATACCCTATGGAAAAGTGCATTTCCATGGACACATTCTTCCCACATGTATCCTTCACGAAGAAGCACATTTCCTAGCAGGGATGTGGATAGTTGGGTGCCTCTTATGGGAACAAACTGAATATTCAGTATGTAAAATAACCAGCTGGCCAACCCAATTTATTTGAGAAAATACCTCCAATGTTAGATCCAGGCTACAGCCGAGGAAGGTCCTTTTAAACATTTGCATTTGCTTTAAGGCAACAGGAAGCAAATATCTCATGAATATTGAATATTTTAAACCCCTTTCTACAGGCATGGCCAATCAGATTTCTTTGAGAAAATTCAACCGATATATGATCCAAACTACAACAAAGGTTTGTCCTTTCCAACATTTGCACTTGTTTAATTCTTTTAAATGCAAAAGACAAAAGAGAGCCAACTATTTAATGATTGCTTTGAGAATTAAATAGCAAATCAGTAACGAATTATGCCTTGCATTTTCCCACATTTCAAATAACCGAGAAACTTTTCACATCCTTTCAACCTTTCTACTTGTGACCATAACATGAAAAAAAGGCTGAGCTTTGTTGCAGAATGGTCTAAACAGATGAACATATTTGAAAACGCTGGGCTACAGTAAGTTATGCAGCCAACCCAGATGCAGTACGTTTAAACCCAGTTAGATGAAGAACCTCTCTGGTTGAAGAATATTCTGACACACTAGAGGGATCGCAGTCATAATTAGGGCATGCCCGACAAAATCATACAGCGTGGACAGAAAGCATAAATTATTAACGGAGAAATGGTTACAATTCCTAGAAATACCTCTTGAAAATACCTGCAGAGTGATTCGGAAATAGAGAAAACATTCCTCTGCAAAGACAAAACCTACACCAGAAGGACAGACGCAGGTAGTAATTCTCCCGCAACATCAGCCAAGGATATGTTGATATGTTGATTCTCCAAAAGAGAGGGCTTGGCGAGAAGCAACTGAAGGTTGTCACATTATTTCAGTTTATGGTTCATAGTAACAGATTAAAAGACACACTCGGATACACGAGAAAAAAATATATAAACCTTACATAAGAAATGTCATTGAAAAATATGTAAAATATATTATTTTGTATGATATACAAAATTGGGCGTCCTATACTGATCAGACAATGCACCTTGAGAACCACAAACAAGGCAAGAGGTCAAAGGTGAACTGAAGAAGGATCAAACTTCACAGAAGGATTTTCCTTGGGACTGTGACTTTTTAAAAGATGGTAATTATTATATTCAAGAGGAAGAAAGGAGCTTTTGAGGTAATTCCCTTTTAGTTTTTGGTCAGTTTGGCAGATGATGCAGTGTTTTCAAGTCAAAAAATATGTTTGAATTCAGAAATGGATATATTATCTGTTCTCTTTAGTGTTAGAGAATTAGGATAGTGGATACATGGTTACTCCAACTGCTCTTAAATATTTATCTTTGCTAACGCAGCTCATGAAGTATTTTCCTTTTTTTATCTCACTATTATAATCAGTGTCTACTCATTGCCAGAAATATTTTGCCAAGCAATTTTGTTTTTGATCAATTGATTAACAAAGAGGCGTATGAAAAAAAAAGGAAAAAAGAAAAAAAAGTCTACATCAATTTGTTTTCTACTTTGACAAGACAACCTTTTTTTTCAATATTTTGGTTTTGAGGGTTTTACCTCATTTACAAAATCTATCCCTAATAAGTAACGGTATGTGGTACCTCAGTGGTGAC
>KN885934.1:62266-73602 GCA_000934455.1 Apostichopus parvimensis | reverse complement strand
CACTTACCTTGTCATCCAGGGAGGCTCACTATTGTATGGTCACCTTTAGTCTTTGTCTTCATCCGTTTCACCTTCTTCTTTACTATGCTCCTCACGACCCTCTTCCCCATCTGGTGTCCCCTCTCTGGTCGTGTCCTCCTTAGTCTCCCCTTCCTCGTTAGTAACGTTGTCACTGTTGTCTTCCTTGGCAGTGGAATCTATCTCACCCTCTTCCTTCATTTCTTCTCCTGTGTAATCAAGAGATTGCAGCATATCGGTGAATGTAACTCACTCCTGGAGCAGGTTGAGGGTCACGTTGCTATTCCACAAATTGATTTGTCTAAAATGCTAATTCCATTGTAAGGCATGTATTGCTCACCAGGCATATATTGCTCACTTGAATAATAACTTTGTATTTTAAAATTTGCGTACCATTTACGCTAAAAATATTAAGGTTATGTTTACAGCTGCTAGATATCCTTGCCTATGTGTAGCAAGTGATACCAGGAAAGTGATTCCCTGCTAATCACTGGGCTGAATACTCTTCGTCTTGAAACACCCTCCTTCGAGGAGACACAACTACAACCATCCTTTACAGAGAAGACTGTCATGACAAACTTCCCTAGCAGCTAAGAAACATCTTACTCCATTTGAACACCCAATGCTGCAGACTGAATCAAGTCTAACTATGACATCATCAAACCACTCACAGTCTTGAAACATCCTCCTTAAAGGTGACCCAAACCCAACCATCATTTATGGTATATGTGATAGAGAAGACTGTCATGAAAAACATTCCCAACAGCTAAGAAACATCTCTCTCCATTTGAACACCCAATGCTGCGACACTTGATCAAGTCTAACTATGACATCATCAAACCACTCAATGTTTCAATTCTTTATATTTTTCTTTATTTAGTACAAAAATGTTTATTTCTGTTACTGAGACAGGTTTTGCACATGCTGAATCTAAAATATAGAACCTGTTAATATAACTTAATGATGACACCGTTTTCAGTGTCAACACTGTCAATATTCTAGATTTAAAATATGAAAAACAAAAAGAGTAAAGGTTTAGATCCTAGTGGCGTTACGACATCACAGATTTTAAATTTGACAGCTCCCAGACACAGCTCTTAAACTATGATCCCTCCCTAAAAGAACAAGATTTTTCTTAGCTGTTAAGAGGAGTTGTTCTTCACAAAGGTATCTATCATATAAGCCAAAGATGATGATTGGGTTTGCTGTCCTCTATATTCACATATTTACTTTCTACCCTTTCCGTACCTGAACTTTTTAACAGATCTTCCACCCTAGGATATTGGAATAAACACTGCTTCTAAGGCTGTATTTGTATTATACATTGGGATATAACTTTGATCAAACCATATAATATTTACACATACTCACCTAGAGCTGGTCTATGTCACTGCAATCATTTGGCTGCTATTGATTAGCAAGTTATCTCAAAGTTTATTCCAATCTATAACATTGAGTGCCTCAATACATTTATGACATGTTTTTATTATTGTAATTTGCAAATAAATGTTATTTTTTTTTCCCTTTACCTTTTCTTTGACAAATCACCTTTTGACAAAATTTGAAGAATTTATGTATACAGATGATATTTATTAATATTTTATTACTAAAATTGCAATAGTGCGATTTTTTTTTTGGGGGGGGGTACCCTTATCTCTACTTCAGTATCATAACATAGTAACAAATTCCACACATAATGCAACTTTACATAAAAGTGGAGCATTTCTGCCTATCATGTTGGAGAAGCTAAATTCTAGATGGTAGATCCGCCGACGAGCAATCTGTTATCTTTAACATACCGTTTGGAACGGCATCCTCGGTAGGTTTCTTTTCTTTACTCTCCTCTCGTATCTTCTCCCCGTCCTCTTTTCGTCTCTCTTCTGAATGATGACGACTGTTTCTATGACTACCAGACCTTGACCTCCTTGACCTCGATCCTCTGCTTCTGGACCGTCTGCGATCCCTTGAACGTGACCTTCTCCGTTCCCTGCTTCTGGACCTCTTACTCTTGCGATCCTTGTCTCTGCGGTCATGCTCCCTGCTGCGACTTCTACGTCTACAAATTGGGAAAAAAAATACCATCAAAGGATGACAATGTAGTTTTTAGAGAGTAGATCATCTTTTTCATTCACCTACAAAGGCCTCAAATTTTGGACCAGTTACTAGCTAACTGCCAGAGCATTTCACTGTTTGCATGTAGAGAAAACAAAGACCGTGGCACTGTTCTGCCGTTAGAAATGAAAAAAATAAACAGATCTAGGTAAGTTAACAACCATCGGTCAAAGAATCGTCACAAATTCCGTACCTCACGTAGTAAGCCCAACACTTCTGCTTACTATCAGCAAATACTATGTGGCTGCTCTCAAACAGTAGCATGTACAGTAACTGACTAGTGCTGTAATTGTGGAAAGTTTGCAGCACTTTCTATTAAGATAAAACAAAATTCATCAACTTTAAAATGACTACGCTAAGCAATCACCGAAGAAAAAATTATATATTTTGTTCGACTGACCTTTCTCGACTTTTGCTCTTTCTGGACCTCCTCCGTTCCCTGGATTTTGACCTGGACCGTCTTGAACGTGACCTTGACCTCTTGGATCTGTCTCTGCGATCCCGTCTTTCTCGCTCCCTTTCTTTTTCTCTCTCCTCTCGTTTCTTCAGCCGGTCATCTCTTTCCTTTTCTCTGGCCTTCTCCCTGTCATCTCGCTCCTTCCTGATACTGCTCTCTCTATCCTCCTGCTCTTTGATTCTCTTATTCTGTCACGGACAAAGAAACGTTAAAGTAATCGTCTTAAAGCAAAAAACCTCTTATTTTAATTGTGAGAGAGTCATACGTTATTGAATCAACAAGGCATATATATCCTAAAACACACTACAGGCATGTCTACTGCCTCCATGTTAAATAGTACAATAATGGATTATGGTGACTTTGTTAAGGTTCAGGCTGCAGCATTTAACTCACTAGTGCTTTGGCCAACTGATTGCTTCTCTAAATTTAGTCAACTAGGTTCATATTCTACCAGTTTCTCCCAAGTTATTACAGCAACGTTCATGCAACTGTTGTGCATTAATTTCTGTTGCCCTTGTTTGACAGTTAACCAGAACAGAGAATATTACAGTTCCACCCTTATTGGTATATAAAGTAGACTAAGAATAAATTTATTGTTTGAGAAAGTATAGATGTTTGTATATGAAGAGTTACCTCTTAGTATAAGTTGTGACATCAATAAGACAAAGACATTTATTGCCAAACTGGTCAAATTACTACACCAGTCCAAATAAGTAATGGTAGTTTTGTAAGCGGGATCCATGGCACCTTATAAGAGACAAACTGGTCAAATTACTACATAAGTCTAAACACGTATTATAGTTTTGTAAACAGGATCCATACCCCTTTATGAGAGACAAACTTCAGAACCATCAAAACTGCTATGTAACATTTCATTACTGATGTTATTCCCTGTATGGGAAGGTGAACTTTGCTCACTGCACACTCAAAGGTGTTACACAAGGCGAAACATTTCTAGTTTTGCAGTTTGTCCTTCTCTTACACTGATCTCTCATTTAAGGTTACAAGTCAAATTTGACGGACTTGATTTCTCTGTCCTCCCACTGGTGCCATTTACAATAAAACTCAGACCATAATACAAATGTTTAAACTAACTTCGATGTACTACATATAAAACTTGAAGTAAACACATTGTTTATATTCTGCTGCCATGTTTTTCGGTCAACATACCTGCATTTCTTCTAGAGTTGCCTTGATTCTGGCGTAACCCATGTGCTGTTTACCCATCAAATGATCATCGACTCTGGACTGGGAATCGTTGACGATTAGGAATGCTCCACAAATCTGACAGACTTCCATCTGTTTCTCTTGAGAAAAGAGCAGTTCCATAGCTTGATCTGTCGCCTGTGAATCACAAAAGAATATATCTCCAATCTGAATGCATTTGACTCTGACTGATTTACTTGATTTTAACTTTATAATATCCAAGAGGATAATAAAACTATAAATAGTGTATGTCACAACAAACTTTAAATATACAATGAAATCAAAATAATATACAAAAGAAAATTAATGCTAAACCACAGAAAGATACGAGAGACTGGAATGTAAGATCCCAGCAAAAAATAAAAGAATGTCACAAAAAAACCAATGTGATAACTAACCAACTAGTTTTATTCCCCAGCAGTTAAAGTAACTGAAAACAAAGAAAACTACAACACCAAACTTCCAAATTGCATCAAAGAAAAGCAACTCTTAACACAAAACACAGCAAAGCTTGATTGAGCTTTCCAGGGATAATAAAACTATAAATAGTGATACATGTCAAGACAAACTTAAAATATACAATGAAATCAAACCAATATACAAAAGAAAATTAATGCTAAACCACAGAAAGATACGAGAGACGGGAATGTAAGATATAAAAGAACAACTCTTAACACAAAACACAGCAAAGCTTGCTTTGTTAACTTACATTTTGCAACTGGTCTCTCTCATCCTTCAGTTGGTCACACAGTTTCATCACACCCTGGGCTTCATCTACGTTTCCTTGGCAACCCAACTCCTCCACCTTAGCCAAGAGTTCATTGATACGGCCAGTCAGCATATTGATCCTCTCCTCCTCCTTTGCGTGTGTTGGAAGTTTCAGCTAAAGAAAGGACAATATATGAAGGTTTATGGCTGCAATATTATACCTTTCCTTGAACACAAAAACTTAAAGAAAGAATGATTTATGAAGGTTTATCTCTACCGTATTATACAACTTGCCATTCCTAGAACAATAAATTTCCTAGAACACAAAAACGATTTATGAAGGTTTATCTCTACCGTAGAACACAAAAACTTGCCATTCCTAGAACACAAAAACACAAGAACACAAAAACAAAGTACAATTTACAAATATATCTGCTGTGTTATACAACTTACCATTCCGAAAAACACAGAAACGTAAAGATAGGAAAATTTATGAAGGTTTATATCGGCCATATTATACAACTTACCAACACCAAAAACTTAACCACATTTAAGCAGTTCCTAGTTACAACATAAAACCAGTTGGAAGTAGTGACTAATTGTAAATTTCTCTCCCATTGTTAAATCATTAAGGCACTTTTCTAATGGTTTTGTTCTTCAGGACAGGGGTGAGGGTAGCATGAGGGTATGTTCCACAGCTATTTTTTTCTTCAATTTTCTTCCTTGAGTTTGATCTTTGTAATGGTAGTCGGTTATGATGAAAAAATGAGTTATGATACCTTCATCAGTAAATTTGAAATCAGAAATTTTCCATTTACGTATTATTTTGGTATTATTTCTGCAATCCCAAGCATTGGAAAACCAATATCAGTAGAAATGAAACCATGAATGTTATCATTCAATATTTAATAAAGAGTTTTCCTGCCCATAGGTCAATGAGTTATGCTTATAGAATCCTACTGAGGTTTCTGCCGATTATTTGTGTTCCAGCTGTGTGGAACTTCAATTCTCATGTCATCATTACCATCATATCGTTGCAATCTTTATCTAAGAGATTATGACGAAAGGGATCACTAATTATTCCAAACCTGTCATAAATGACAGACATGAAATAAGCTTCGCCTCCAACCTACCTCATCCTTCTTCTGACTCATCGCCAGTCTGGCCTGACCTCTTCGTATCCTCTTTTCTACATCTCCCATAATCCTTTGCAAATGGTTGAAGAACATGTCTTGGTAGTGATTAATTTTGGCCGTTGAGCTTTCTTCAAAGCTGTTAAGACAAAAGAGGAAATTCATTCCTGCAATACTCTCATGTAAGCATGTAGAGGCAACGTCTACAAAATATGAAACTGGTTCTGTTTGCTCGGTTACATTTCCTGTCATATTGAGTATATTCACACAAAATGTACTGACAGTTTGTTGCATGAGCGACGGTGTCATAACAGACTTTCAATACCTCACAAAAGTCTGTTACTCCACATTAACATTTCAAAGGCTACATACATTTACTATAGTTAATATTCAAAGTGATCAATTGCAGTTAGCTGCTCTAAATATGCATCAGCCACCACCAGAGAAGAATTTTCATATTTGATAATTGTTGCTTGTTTTGCTCAACTCTCAAAAGGCACATCCTACTTAAAGATACATATCTAACTTGACGTTAATAATGCAACAACTTTTTCAGTAATATGCTTTCCACTGTTTTAAAGTTTGGGGGAAACAATTACAAATATATGCAAAGTATGCTTTACGTAAGGTCCAGAAGTAAGAGGATCTATTATGATAAAAAAAACGTCTCCTATTACAGTTTGTTAAGGAAATCTTAACATAAACTGGTTTAGCCAAATCAGTAGTGCAGAATGATATAATCGAACTTAGATAGATGTGATAGGGCCTGAGATATACAAAATATAAATAAAGATTAAAATCATTACTCTTTCCTGAGGTGGTCATCGTGGAGCTTGTCACAGACACCTGAAAAATAAAATAAAAGATTCACAAGGTTGTCTAAAGTTTAGTAAAAAAAGTAAATCTTGACCATTGTCTTGGTAACACCTCATAACAGTAAAGACATTTATGTGTGTAACAGGTACTGTTCATCTATGCTATTCGAGTAGGCCTTATTGAAACATTAGTCTATCATGAAGCACTACATGTGTCAATTACTGAAGAAAGGAATTGTGCTTTCTGTGAGAAAAATATCTGCGTCTCATGAATACTACAATTGTATGGATAAATGTACTCTAAAGTGTATATCCAGTATATAGTGTACTTACCTAAGTCAGACCGTGTATTGGTAAATAACTGATTAGGGCAGAAACCACATAGATAGTCCTTGCATACCTGGGAAAAAAATGGGGGGGAAAAAGGTAAACATCATAAGTGGAGGTTTACTAACCGGCATTTTCTGACCAACCATGCCAAAGTGCGAAGCCTCTCAAGTCCTCCCAAAGGACAAATACATAAAGAATGACGAAGCAAACTGTGGTATGAGAATGACTGATTGTTAACTATATGACAACTGCTACCTTGCAAATTCTGTCAAAACCGAAACTTCCCATTTTGAAGCCCCTTTTATGTGCAAGTTCTTGCTTCCCTCCCCTTAAGTTTAAAAAATATACATATATTTGTCAGTTTTCATTAAAGTGTGACAACGTACAAGCTCAGAGGCCTTGGCCTACATGTGGTATGGATGCTTGTGAGGAACAAATTATGGTTTTTGACACGCTAAGACTGGCAACACATGTCTTGTCCCTTTAGAAACTTTGAACATGATAAATGTGGTACTAGGGTAGGAGTTTTTGCAAACTATACCCATATGTCATTTACACAAGAAGTGCTTCCACCACCTTCCTCCCCAACCCAACTCATTGCCTTCCCTCACTCCCCTCCACAATAGTTACTTTTAAATCTCTTACGTGGAATGTAAATGTCTTAAACATGTAGGGTCCAAGAATCTTCAATTACACAGAACAGGACCAGCTGTAGGCCTACTGAATTAATCCAGGTCATACAAAATTAAATACATTGACAAATCCATGTTTGTTTAGAAAGCAGGAAATTGTGGCCAGTAGCTCTATGCTCCATGACTTAATGTGGTTTATTAGCTGATTTATTGACAGTTGTATCTGTGCTATGGGTTACTCTATGACTCAGTTCTGATTAATTCAAGTTCAATTTGAAATTAACCAGTAAGTTAAATTTGAAACTAACCAGTAAGTACACAACCCTAGGCCGACCTGTGTTAAAACTTAAACAGTACTGTAGGCCTAATTTTCCACTTATTTGAGTCTCTTCCAGTTTTTGTGGATGAAACCTGTTTCTTGCATACTGACAAACCATGGTCTTTTTCCGCCTGAAACTTGCGAACCCTGCGTGTACCTGCAGATTAGCCTAGAAGGTAAAACTAGCCTTACAGTTACAAGAAGGATAGCTGTGAATTAAGCCTAGCCTATCTAACTTAGGCTACTGTCTAGCATTACGTTTCTGCCGTTAGTCATGTGATATTTTCATAAAGGATAGACCTATTTCAACCTATATCAAGCAAGGGTATGTAATTTTCTTTTTAAAATGTCTTACGTCCGGCTCTTCCCAGCCTTTTGCTTGAAATTTCTCATTTGGTAAAACATTACGATTTTTTCCCATCAATTCATCAAGAAGAGCAGCCGCCGTGTCCGCCATGATTGATGATAGTGATATCAGTGTATGGCCAGGTAACTGTTCTGTTAGAAATTACAAGACCAAGAAATCCCAAAAGCCAAGTATTTTTGATATAATATTGAAATTCTTGTGTTAAGAAATAATATTCAAATTTTTATCCTAGTTTTGATAATTTATGTTGTGAGTAGCTGTCGTTCAAGTTAATATTGCCATTCGATATTGCCCACGGAAGTAAAGTTGTGATCACAAAGACAATGGTACTGTCGCGAAGCACGTCTCGGTTGTAACAGCATGCTCGGTGCAGTGTGCATATAGCAATCGCAAATAAGGCGGGAAATTACACAGCCTTATAATTGAATTGACCACGAGCGTTTCTGTGAGTTACAGTCGGTCGTGCCCAGTGTTTTTTCTATGTCTAGCCCATAATGATGAGTTGATCCATTTCTTAATGGCGATTTTGGTTTTGCATTACTGCCGATGTCTGCTCTGAATGCCAACGGACTACGAAGTATTTGAACTCCAAATTACAGTAGGGACCAACGTTACTCAGTACTTCTAAGACTAGTACTAGTAGTAAGTTAGTTCTAGCAGGGAGTTGTTATGGCACCCTGGTTCTAGTAGTAGCCTAGTAGGCTACTGTCGTCATCAAGCCTTTGTAGGCTGGGTCCTATCCTGCCATTCTTGGCACCGAACGTGGTACGTTGATAAGAATTATTCGCTTTACGCCAACGTACACTGTGTTGTGTTTGCCAAGATTTTCTGTCTTTAAAAGCAAAGTCTAATGGGTTTTGCCAATTACTTCCACTCATTAAAATAAAATATTAGTTATGGTAGCAAAGGCCTACTCCAAATTGACCCATTAACTTAAGTCGTCAATATACCATTGTCGCAAAGACCCTGTAGAGTTATTCACTAGGTAAACCTTACCCCTTCGAATTGCTGTGTATAGGTGACAAGTTGGTCAATCATGGCACATTCCATTTTCTGTATCGTAATCATGTAACTATTTAGCAATGAGAGCCCACAGGTTTCTCAACTTTGTGGAAAAGCCTCTTTACTCACCAGTAAAAGAGAAGGATAAAAATGACCTCCATTTACCACATGTAGGCTATGCCGAGATCTGAGTAAGAACAACATAAGCTACAATTTGAAAACATGTATCGAAAGAGATGATCTTCTACTCTTGTTATTTTCCTTCATTGGTGACTTTGTTACCCACAGATCAAGAATCCCAATGGATATCATCAGTTGTCTAGAGCCTGAAACACTTGGCTATTATCTAGCACTCATTCCATCAACAGTTGTTGTTGCTACATTTTGCATATTCTTGAACTGGCTTGGATTAAAATTCTTCAAACACAACTAACAAACCAGATCGACAATGGACCAAGACTCAAGACAAGATGATAGCAAGTTAGTAGAGGAGCTGTTTGGAATTAATGAAAGTCAGCAGAAACTTGTTGGGTACACTAATCCCAACCACAGACATAACTCTTACATTGCTGTTATGTACAGTGACTGGATCTCCTGAAGATGTGTTGACTCTCAGCCTGTCTTTTTTATCTTTTGATCTGTGAACATCAGTTTCCTTTTGTACAAGTATCTTGTTTTTGCATTTTCATTGTTTAAGGAGCTCATTTCATTATTGGAACATTCAGGTATGACTTCCCTTGTTTAATATGTATGGTAGTCACAACCTTACTAGTATCCCTTTAGTGAATTATTGTTGTGCAAGTTGTTCATCCAACCAAATACATGTATGCTCATTTGGAGTTGAGCTATATATTTGCATTCTGTATTGTAATTATGTTTTACAATGTGTAAATCAGACACTAGTACAACCACTCCTCTACAACAGACCGATCGTCAGCCATACAAGGTACATCGGCAGTCAGATGATGGGTGTTGGGCACATTTTATTGTGTTTGAAAATTATTTAATAGCACAGTCTTCAGGACATGAATACTCAGAACAGTGGTGACATTCTAAATGTTTTCAGTATATTTAAGCTACCTTGTCAGGCACTGCTGGGCTATGGATTGAAGGCCCCTCATTTAAATCTATTGCAATAAACTTCAAGAGTGAATTTCTTTCCAGGTTTAGCAATAACCAATCTGTTATTGCTACCATTCAGAATTTCAATGTACATGTTGACAAAAGGTGACAATGGTAACCATGAATGTATCTAACATTGAGCAAGCTGCAGCTAACTTGGTTTATCACCCCATAATGTTACCATTAGGAAACTATATACAGCTAATATATAACCTGCCCCCGTGGGTAACCCCCTTCTATCACAGCCCTGTTTCTGAGTTCTCGTCCCTCAATGGCTTGGCCACCTGCTTCTGCCTGTTCAGAAATACTTCCTGTTGCAACATTTCTGGGAAATGTTCTTTCCAGGCTCATAACTAGGTGAGGTTACCTTAGGACAAAGAATTGAGCTCTGTTGATTTCTGCTTAACCAACCTCAACTTTGCCACTGTAATAAGAGAATGTCTTGTGTCCCTTTGTAAATCCCTTATACATCTGAGATTTATGTAGTTTTAGATGTTTGTTTTAGATGCATAACTGGCATTTTCTAAGGTGAGGGACTAACACAGAGTATGAACCCTAGCAGCTTATAGGGGAATACACCATTGGTCGTATCATCTCATACACAACCATATGAGCTCAGTAACAATAAAGTTACATTTATGGTATGGTGATCCCCAAATTCTGAGTTGTCTGTTTGGCAAAAATACACCTCAAGGAATGTTATGTCCCACAGTTTCAAAACTATGCAATTTACAGTATAGTTAATGTATATGTAATATATTTGTAATAAAATCACAACACTATTTTAACTGCTGATGTGTGATTGTTGTCATCTTTCTTTGATCTAGTATTAACCTGTGTACTTGACAGCTCAAATTTCACAGGGACATCTCTTGGTACCTGATTGTAACAAAATAGGATTTCTTTTTGGGAGAAAGTGGCAGACTGCCTTTTCTGTGGGGAGGGGGTCTTGGTCTTGGTGTGGTACTGCACAAATCGCCCCTGATGTGGCTGTTGACGTGCAGTCCTTCAAGTTTGCTAATGGTGCTGCTGACTTTCCAGCATGAACTTGAAGGAGGCGGTGTTTGGTGCTGATTTCAGATCAGGTGGGAGTGCGTTCCATTGAGGAATGGTGC